>VYXF01010429.1:1102456-1298693 GCA_013397295.1 Polioptila caerulea | reverse complement strand
GTTTCTTGGAACCATAAGAAAAAGCCTGTGAAACTGATAAATCATAAGGGAAAAGTTGTGTTACATGCATATATATTCACATGCTTATGTGCATATATATGCATGCTTATGCATAAACATAAACACCCCTCTGTATATCCTGTTTCTATGAATGGCATAGCTATTAAAGGGTTGTACACTACAGATAAAAGTGCAAACACAGAGGATGCTCTGTTATTATTTGCATAGTAGTCAGTTTACTTGGCAAGTGTCATACACAGAAAATTACAGTAGAAGAAAGTATCACTTTTACATTGCAATTTTTCAAATTGCAATCAACCGCATGTTGTATTACCTATTTACAGTATATAAATGTAATCTGTAGAAGTTAAAGCTCATCAGTTCATTTCTCAGTCTGGACACAGACATTAAATTGAAGCTCAGCAAGGTACATCCTGACACTGGTGTCAGGACTAAGTGTATAGACTTCTGAATTCCTTCAGCTGTCTAAAGAAATCTTTTCTTCTCAAAAATTGGAAAGATGCTGCTGATATCTTTCCAAGGTGATTGATGCTTGAGTAAACAAGACTGTAGCATGCTTTTTTTTTTTTTTCTTTTTTTCCCCAAGCCTATAGTATTATTATTGTTTAGTATTTAGATCCTGTTGTTATGTATGAATGTTCTTCATATGCATCATTTCAGGGGAAGCTACTTTTGAGTTACTTCGGCAGTTGTGTCACTTAGTCTGTTGTCTCAGTGTATGCTCCTTACAATATTTCAAAGTGGTAAATCATGATTTCTATTTCAGGACCCAAATAGATCTTTGATTTAATTCCTTAGATCACATTTTATTCTTAGTCGTTTTTTATTCCTAGTCAAGCAGCAGCAAAGGTTTAAGCCTTGATTCTTGAAAACTTTGATGATTCTCTGTAGAAACTGAGCATTATAGTGAGATTTAGGTCACTTGGATATATAGGTAATATTACTAACCAACCACACTACTGTGGAAGGCTTTTATATTAATGAATGGCAGTAGAATGTCATTTTGCTCTTGTCACCTTAGATATAAGTGTGAGCTAATAGTGTAGGAGTAGGATCTGTAAACCTGTGAAAAGATTTTAATAGGGCTTCTGACATTGACGTCCCTTTGCCTCAAGAAAGGCATTAGCCCATCTCAGATATCCCTATTATGAAATGGTGAAGATATTTAACCTCATGTAAGTATCTTTTACATAACATCATTAACAGTTAATGTTATAGGATATGTCATGGCATTGTACTTTAGTTCATGAAGTTTGCATAATATTGCGTTTATTTCTTTGGGGTTTTGAAAGTAGTGAAGTGGCCTAAGGTTTCCCCTTGGGGTTTAGTTCTTTTTTGACACCGATTCCATCAAATTGGGGAGACCTCTCTATTGAAATATTATGCTTATTTCAAATAAGTACTTTAAAATGTTTATCTTTCTTTTTGTGATAAAAGATATCCTTTTTGATATTTTGCTCCTATATTGATATCCTATCAATATAGGGGCAAAATATTACATCTCAAAGCTTCTCAAAACAAGCAGCAGCTGCAGAGACCACTCGCAATTCATGTGAATGGCTTGGCCAGTACCATCCCCAGTACTGCTCAGGTATGTGGGGCATAAAAGACAGCCAACATAAGAGCTGTGCTCGGGGCACAGAGTCAAGTGGTACAGCAGCAGGACAGAGACCAGCATAATGCATTCTCTGAGGCAGCAAGAAAATTCCAGAAGCACTGGTTCCTCTCCCTGCTTTGGCTTTGTGAAGTGTGGAATATGAAGTGTGTCTTGAGTAGCAGGGGCTGACTCTTCACATCAGTCTGCTCGCTTGGTCCAACTCGTGCTGTCAAATAATTCACTGCAGGCAGTTCCTATGGAACTGCTAGGGCCAAATATTCACTGCTGGTTGTTGTGGGACACTGAATTCATACACTGTTTTAAAACAGGCATTTTGATGTATTGGTTCCAAAGGAATGCATGCAAACCTATCGTGCTGTGCAGTTAAACCTGTGGATTTAAATGATACAGGAGTCTGAGTTTATTCAACAAATACGTTGCGTGTTTTCGAACACTGTTAGCATGAACAGACTGTTTCACTGTTTTCAGCTGTGTAAATATTTCTGAAGGCTTCTCAGTGATTGTGTCCAGTTCCCAGATTTTGAAACCTTCACCTGCAGATTGCTCTGTGTACAGCCTTGGAGGGAGCCCTGTAGAAGCAGCCTGAAAAATAAGACAGAGCTTCCTTAGTGATGAATGAGCGTTTATAAATGTGGCAGTAGTATTTAAAAGGGACCAAACTATCAAATTTGCATTGCTAATTCCTTGGTATGTTAACGTATCTGTTTAAATACCTACATAGGTGTATGACTTCACGTGACTACATCCTTGATGACTCTTTTACCCCAAATTATTGCACTCTAATTACTTTAGAGTTATTTTGCTGTAAATAATTGCTCCAACAAATTTATCTAGTAGTTTACCTATCTTCATTCCTCATCCTTCACCTGACATGGCTCCTTTTCCTTCACAGATTATTTTTTTTATACTTTTATCCAATTCTTCCACATCTGTGTTGTCCTTGTTCCTTCGTTACTGGTAACTCTATCTGCTCTCCTAACATATATTAACATATATTAAATAGATATTAAACAAGATGTCATACTCAGCCAGAATATGTCATATGCTATGATTTAACTTATTTTTTCACAGAATCACAAAATCACAGAATATTCTGTGTCAGAAGGGACCCACACGGGTCACTGGGCCCACAGCCTCTCCTTTTTGTGCTCTGATTACAGATACATTTCAGAGGATGAAGAAAACAGTCTTAAAGTAGAGTTTAAGACCAATAATTAAATATCTCATTAGTTACACTTGTTTCCAAATCACATTTCCCTTGTTGTTAATTTGGATAGTTAAGCCCTTTTTACTTATGTTTCTATCATAAACTTGCTTCCATATGAGGTCATAATAACATCAGGGAAAATTTCTTCTGGACTTCTGAACCCATGAATAATCAGTGAAAATATTGCCTTAATTTATATTTAAAGATATGTTTTGACAATCTCTTCTGAAACTCTTTTACTTGGTCTTTTATTGCAAGTAGTGCGTTGAAAGTTCCAAGTCAGTTGGTTGGCCCTTGATTAATATGTCCTTTATATACACTGATTTACAGTCACTTAGCACAATTCTCCTCACTGATTCAAAGGTTACAATTCCTTTCCAAAATAAGTATTCTCTCATTTCTTCCTAAGTAACATCCTTTTCCTCTCGTAAGTTTGAGTTCGGGGATTGTTTGGTTTCGGGGTTTTTAAGAAACTTTTTGTCATCAGGAAACTTCAGTATTTTCAATATATACAAAGCTGGATAGCTCGTGTGTTGTAGAAAGTAGTGCAAAGACAGGAAATATTTCTGAGAGCTACATTAATTCAAGTTTGATATAGGTCAAAATGAGAATGAGACTAAGTGACTTAGTCCATACTATAATAAATGAAAAGTCATAAAACTTATGCTTATAGACATTGGAGTACATGCTAATTAGAAGAATGAGTTCTACAGAGTAATCTGGTTTCAGACAGCTTACTCTACAGTATGAACCAATATTTTCTAAAAAATCAGTTTCAGAAATGTATCTGAAGATTGCAATTCATATATTCGCGTTAAATATCCAATTTTTGGAAATAATTCTTGGGCACCCCAGTAGATGAAAAATTAATAGAGAACTTAAATGCCGTGGCTAAAAATTAGGTTATGTGTTTCTTGAAATATTAAAAGAAACTAATTGTACTATGGTCAATAATTTGCAATGCTGTTGAGATCCATATTATGATGGCATAAGAAGTTTCAATGTCCACACTCAAAAATAATGTTGGAACAAAGAGGAAAAGATTATAAACTAGTAGAATGTTTTGGCTGATTTTAAGGCAAAGTGTAAGAAGCAATGTTAGCATCGCCTCTCATTTATATGAGAATGCAATCTTTGCCAGACAAAAGTGTCTTTATCCAGAGAAAGATGCATGAATCTGTTCCTCAGAAACTAATGCTAGATGCATAAATAAAAAAAATTTTAAAAGGTACTAATGTCCATAGTGATATTAATGTTTAATTTCAATAAATGAGAATAATTTTAAAGGACAATTAAAATTCTCAATAGATGGATAAGAGATCATAAATATATTTTTCAACATATATTAAAAATAAAACTAAAACTGATTTGCACAGCAGTTGGTGCCATTGAATGTTAAAGCTGGATCTGCTTTACTGTGTGAAAGTCTAGCTAAGAGCTTCAGTGTTGTTAACTAACAGAGGGGAGATTTTCCAAGCTGTTTAAAATTTATTGCTGTTCCTCAAGGACAGCTATTCTTCAAGATATACTGTTAACAGAATTAGTTTAATGCATAGTGAATTAGCCAAATACCTCAATCCTGTGAAAATTATTTTCACTGCAACATGTTGACATCTGATAATGGTATAAAAGTAAAACTGATCATGAATATCTGGTATTTTTCTTATGGACCACAATAGTTACAAATTCAAATTTAAGTATCTTAATTTTTTTTTCAATCATAATATCATTTGTCACAATTAATATCTGTTGGAGACATGTACTTGAGAGAAATCTGTGTTTCCACATGACAGAAAAGACATGCCATTCCTAGTAATTAGTTTTCTCAGATTTTCCACCAAATTAAGCTGTTTACAAAATAATATTGAATGTGTTGGAGAAGTCTGAATAATTAATGTCATTGTTTTCTGAACTAATCAGTTGCAGTAATGTCATAGAATTGTTCTTATGTCTGGAGTTTCTGACTTGGGACAGTTTAAAACTATATAAATATATATCTAAATGACTGCCATAAGTATAGAATTTTAGGTTGGATTTTTTTTTTTTTAAAGTGGTCTTTCCTTTATTAGCAGGGTGGTGGATTCACTGAGTTGAGCTCCTCTTTATGTCATTTAAGTATTTGAAACTATTTTTTTTTGTTTAATTCTGCCTCCCCTTCCCCCCCTCCCTGCCCTGCCCGTTTTGGAACAGTAGCCACTGGCTGTATGTGCAGTAACAATCAGGAACATTAAGGAAGGAATAAGGTAAGGAATATTAACCAGCTAAAATTGGTTGTAAATTTTTCCAAGTTAATTGTCATACAAAGCAAACTTATCTCTGGCAGTAGGAAAGAATTTGTGATTAGAAGAGTAGTTTTCAAACTCACAGTATCATTTTGGACTAAGTCATGTATGGACTTGTCAAGGCAGTGGTAAAAAGCAGGAGATGAAAAAAAGAAGTATAGACACCCTTGTCATCATTGCGTTAGTAGCCAAATAGATCAAGCTTCCCTGAATAACTGAGTTCTTGAATTATTAAAACATCTTCTTACTTTCCTCCAGAAGATGATATACTTAATTTAAAAAGAGATATTAAATTTGAAGTGATTGTTCTCAACATATTCTGGTCTACATTAATATGATTTAGTGGTGTTCATTTTTTCTGCTATAGTATGTTACCTTGCTTAAACTGCATGGAAAGAAAATTGCTTAATTCAAAAAATGTTCAGATTTCCATACCTATCTCATTTTAGTGGTCTCCATATCTGCCCAGGAGATTTGTCTCCCTATATTTGCCCTATACATCAAGAAGTGGAAAGTCCTTCCAGAGGGTGATTTGTGTGTTCCAATTTGTACTCTAAAAGAATGTCTCCTTTTGCTACAAGTAGAGAAACCCTTAGGAAACCAGCTTAAAATTAGTCTTTGGTAGTAACCCATCACAACCCAAAGACCAGATTATCAAAGGAACTCAGGTAATTTACAGATTGATTTTAGTGTGCTTATTGAATTGTTTTTAACATTCTTTTAAACATTCCGCATCCTAAGAGGAAAAATTCTTGAACTGAGCAGTTAGTGGGAAGAGGAATTTTTTTCAGCTTGGGTTGTGGCCTGTGAAACAAATCATTAAGATTATTTTTAAGGAAAAAAATTAGGTTGTTGTTTTGGGTTTTTTAATTATAAAGGTATCTTAAGGTTTAAATTTATTTTTAATACCCCAGGAAATATATATAAGAGAATTTAAAAAAAACAAGAGCAAACTCACGTATTTTCATAACAACTAATGTGAGCTAGGCTTTTTTTTATCTTAAGGGTGTATGTTTTTTTAATCTTATTGGGTGTGTAAAGATTTTACAGGTTTTGATTTTCTTTCACACGTGGGGAACAAACATAAATGATTTCTTTTGAAAAGAGAGTTAAAATTATGGAAAACTCAAGGAATATTCTGTGTTGCTACGATGACAGCAAGAATTAAACTGAATATATAATATCTACCTCTAAAGCAAGTAGAAGATTTTATAAATATGTAAATATAAAACATTACCTATAGAACATAATGAATTAGTATATATCAGCAAATGTCACAAAGTAGTGATCTGAGGCTAATATAAAATATTCTAATATTATAAATCATGATAAAGAAATTAAAATTTCCATTGAGTAAGAAACATAAAATTAAACAAAGCATATCTGTGTCTTGTTGCCAAAAATCTTTATAAACATTTGCACAAATATGTAAATACAGACAGTATGGTCATAGTTTCATATATTTTCTAAAAGTCTGGAACATTTAGTAATAAAAAGTTGACAGCTTCAGTATATTTTTGGATCAATATCTTAAAAAACCCAAACCTTTACCCCCCAAAAATCAAGACAGAAACAAAAATGACCCCAAAAAAGCCCCACTAGAGGTGATATTTAGCAAAAGATGTGGCTGCATAATTGATTGAGGATATTTTGTAGTCATACATGAACTCATAACAATTTTCTTATAGGAAAAATTATTTTGTTTCTTTAAGTAATTTTGTGCAAGTGGTGAATATCTTTATTGCATGTCATTAAACAGACCCATCATAATAATACAGAATTTCTGAATATTTAGATCATATTGAGCTATAATGATATATAGCAGCACTTACCATCCAATTATAGATACCCAGAGGAGGGAGCATAAACAGTTTAAATGTGAAGTGATACTTCCAAGGAGTACCTACTGTTCTAGATTCATAATCTTTTTAAGTCAGAGGTGGTATTTCTGTGTATAGCAGCCACTAATATGTCTGTTTCCCAGGTATTTTTCAATTTTTTTTTTTCAGGCCATCCAAAATATCCTATAGCAAACCTCACTCTATAGAGGGAATAGCTAACTTAGGCACCTGCCTCCTTTATGCTTGCTTTGCACTTTCTGACTGATGATTTCGCCTGTTGCTTCTTCTTTTTCCAAGAGCAAAGAGAATGAACATTTATTCCTTCTAAGTCACTACTAAGGAAACCAGAACAAAGGGAATTCACACAATAGAGAAAAATTGTCAAGAAGGTTGAACACCTGGTTTGAAAAATCTCAATTGTGAAGAAATTGTCAAGGAAATCGGACGTAACTTTCATTTAGGATCATATACAGATATTGAAATATCACACCTCTCATTCTGGGCAATTTTACAAGTCTTGTGCAGACTATAATTGTGAATGCAATTTATTAAGAATGAGACTGAGAATTAATTTAATTGAACTCAGGTTAAATTACTTCAACTGAGATAAGATGAATGTTGATTAACAGAGTCAAATGCCAAGTCAATTAAAGCAATTCCAACTTAAGAAGAAAACATTTCTGACATATTTATTAAGGTAAAGTCTCTTGAAACAAGATTACATGTGTTAGCTTTGATGGTATTGAAGTTCAGATATGTTCAGGACCTTATATGAGCAGAAATTGCTGTCAATAAATATGGAACTTAAAAATAATCTTTTCTTAATGTTCATGAAGTTAGAATCTTAAATTGAAAATGTACAAAAGTCAAATTATACAGACTGATACCCTTTAGTTTTAAATGTAAAAATGGAATTGCAAACATTGGAGCAGTAAACATGGTTTGCCAAAAGAAACTTTTTTGCTTTACTGGATCTTGAATTACAACACCAAAAAGCAATTTTCTTTTAAAGATTTTTGTATCGCACAATTTGTATTCATTCCCCAGATTGCCAAAGCACAGCTTAACCTGCAATAGAAATATAACCTATTATTACAATGGAATTTCACAAAATTAACAATGATTGAAATTAAAAAGCTGGTAAAAGATTTATTTTTGGTGTGTCAACCCACTGAGAAAAGCTACAGGGAAAGGAGGGAGAAGGAGAGGAAAGTAACAAAACATAGGTTCACTTTACCATGCAACTAAAAAATAAACTGCCTAGAGGAAAATGTTTTGAGATCTACAAGGTGAAATATGTTCATTGTAACTTGGCCTTGTATTAGAGAAGTAAAGTTGCGAAATCCATTACTTTACAACAAAATCAAAATGTATGTATTTGGGATGTTTGTAGGGATGATACTTCCTTCAAAAAATGAAGTTGCTGTATTGTAGGCATGTGAAAATGCTTAAACAACAAAGATAAATCCCATTGCCTGAAAAAAAAAATTGCTCTCAGATTTTGTTGTCTTGGTTGGGTTTTTTCCTAAAATTCTGGAGGTATATGTCAGTTTAATAAATATTCCTTTTTCTTCCACCTGTCAGCAGTACAGTCTGTGTGAGTGTGATACTTAAACACTGAGGAATGGATTTTTCCAGTCAACAGATTAAGTATGGGCACTTAAAGTTTGTGCCTCTCATTGATGAGGCAGATTCTCCAGTCAACAAAGAAATAAATGCTAGTGGAGAACATAATGGCTCTAAAAGAGTATTACTGATTGAGTGATAATAGTGGACAATGAGCAAAGGGTGGATAAAAATAGAAAGAGTTTGATTAAAAAAATGTTTTAGAGAAAGGTGATAAAAAATTATCTGCTTGAATATTGTATAGAATGCATGTTCTTCATTCACAGAAGTTCAAAACAGCTGGCCTGTGAAATTGGCAGTTATTAGTAGGAATTTCTAATTAATTTGCTAAGTTGGAGTGGCACCATATGACAGGAAAATATAGTATCTAGCTTATAGAGGAGAATAACATGCAGCTGCAAGCTGATTAATCTATCTTCAGTAGCATACAATTTATGAATAAATACTGAAGGTACATACTCAAGTCATGGTCTAGTGGAAGGTATCCCTGATCAAGGCAGGAGTGTGGGACTTAGATGATTTTAAAGTTATCTCCAAGCACAACATATTCTATGATTACTTGAAATCATGAGATCAAAGCAGTTTTAAAAAATAGTTATTCAGCCTTAGAAAACATCAGTCAAGAACTTTTAAAATGGAGTTACTGTTCTTACATAAAACACTCATGAGGATTCCTCTGGAATGTTATGCACAAGGAAGAAAATTCTTTATTTTCAGAATAAACAGGAGAATGGGAAATATATTTAATGAGAGGAAAATAGAGAGGTTTGACTGAAATACTGTAATAAAAAAAATCTCAGTGATGTATAAATATAGTGAAAAAATATGATAGTTAACAGCAACTGGGTGAAAAACACCTAAAAGTTTATAGACACCAGAACACAGGGGTATAAAATTCTCACTAGTTAAGATAGCCTGGAAAGGGAAGACAGTTTCTTACCACAACAGAAAGAATGGGACAAAGATATTGCCTAAATTTTAAACAGATTATTATTGTTTTAGAAAGGATTATGCAACACTGGTGACAGATTCAAGTGGTTCCTTCAGATATGTTCTTCTTGAACTGTCCTGATGTTTGCTTAAATAAATAAATCTCTTCTATTAATTTCAGTTTGGTCTAAACTTAGAAATCCTTTATGTAGGTCTGCATGTGGAAAGAAGGAAAAACAAGGTTAAGGATCAATACTGAAATAAATTGAGCATAAAATTTGGTACATTTCTTCAGGGTCATTTTGTGTCTTCCTGTGTCATCTTCACCCTTTTTAAATGATGCGAATTATTGCCTTTAAATATTCTGTATTTAGTGTCAGATGAGTTCCCTAGGTTTTACTGATAAATAAAAGGTTAAGGAGATTAAAATGAATATTCTGGCAAGCAAGGCTAAGATTTGTGAAGGCTTACTTATAAGCTACTTTGAAGTCACTTGAGGATCTGCATAGTAAAGATGGCTATACCTGTGAAAAAGTCTGCAGGATACCACACTGATTTGAGACCTTAGTGTCAATCATTATAATCAGCATGTGGGTCTCAATAAGAATACTTACTTGAAAACTTTTTGTGAGTCATCCGTAATTTACAGTTTTTTGATATTCTGAGATAGAAATTAGTCTGGAGTCAAAGACTACACCACGTAAAATGAGAACTAAACTAGAATAGCAAGCCTAATTGAATTGTGTGTTCATCTTAGACTGTAAATTTAAGCTGTGTTCAATTTTTTTTAAAAAAATATTCCATTATAGTGCTAACCAATCTAAATATTCTGCTATTAGAGCATAAAAATTTCCTAGAACAGCTGCTAAATCTAATGCTCATTATAGAATCACAAATTTCTGTAGGTATCTAACTACATATATACGTCACATACCTCATCAAATATGGAGGGAATAGGGATGAGAAATAAGGAGGGAAATGACAGTGTAAAAAGGTCAAAATATGTTCACCTCAGAAAAATGTGAAATAAGGAACCTAGATATCACAAGCTTGGTGTCGTTGAAGAGGTTTTCTAGAATGTTTGAAACAATAGAGAGCTCAAGAGCAAATATTTGTGTGGCATATCCTGCTAACTGAGATATCTTTCAACAAAAGCTTATTTGGGGCTGTAATTATGTCTTTGGTTTCGCATATATCAAAAGTAAGAATTGCTGTCTGTTAATGTATGATTGGTGGTAGGAAATGTCAGAATATTCATAATTACTGGAAGAAAAAAACTGCCAACGAGCATATGCAAGTTTTCTGTCATTTTTGTTGTTTATTTCTTTTGTCTTCAGTGCATCCATGGATTCCACCATCTTCAGTGGAATTTAGTCATAGTCATACAATAGCCCATTTCATATGGTTATATGAGAACTTCAAGTTGTATCACGTCATAGAATAAAGTTAAAAATAACATCACTAATAGAAACACAGAATCATTTAGGTTGGGAAAAAAACTTTTAAAATCATAATGTAAATTTTCATCAAGTTATTATGATTGTCAGCTGGGAACAGGAGCAAAAAATAGACATTTCTTTCAAATATGGAAATTAAAAGTCAATGTGATTAGAAAATATTATTTATATAATAGCACTCCTTTAGCACTCATTTGTATAACTACTGGATATCAAATTGAGATCCAGAGACTTCTCCACAGACTTGTTCAACTATTTACAACTTCTTTCTCAAGATGTCTATGGAGTGTGGATTTGCTGAATTTCTGTTTCAATGTTTCAGAAAGATAAGATTAGCCTACCATTAATAGTTCTAGTTTATAATAGCTTTCCTGTGCAGTGCACTCAGTAGGAGACCAACATTCAAGTGGAAAAAGAAAAAAACTTAAAATTTCTCCATTAAGTCCTGTGTCACTCTTCTGCAGATATCAAAGGAGAAGCAAATCCGTTCCATACATACCTTTATTCCACATAAATATTTAAAAAATGCTTTATAACAATAACTGACACAGTTATTAAAATCAGTACTACAAAAATGAGAATTTTAGAAGACTGGCCCATATGAGCACCTTAGTGTAATTTTCCTCATCTGTTACCTGATTGGAATGTATTAGTGTGATTGGTAAGTGTGCATAAAGTAGAAATGGAAGACTGAGTTATTTGTATAAAATGATCATATTGATTGAGCTAAATGTATACCTTTTCATTAATAATACTCATTAATAATACTGAGGTTTATATTGTTGAGGGATTTCTCTATGGTCTAATATTATTCAAAAGTTACTAATTTGTGGAAAATATATAGATGAAACTTCACCTAGAAAGAAATTCTGCCTATTTATTAAATTCTAAAGTGTTCCTGGTAAAAACTGTTTCAGGACTAGGCTTAAATCTGATTCTGGTCTACTTCTTTATTATTAACAAGCAAAAAAAAAAGTTTTCAAAATCCCTAGAGTCAATGGAAAAATGTATTGCCTCTCTATGAAGTATAAGATATATTTCTCACATTGCTTTATAGCTTTCTATTGTTCAAGAGCATACAAAACTTTGTCCTTCCTCAAAAGTCATCAGAATCAAATCTTATTCTATATATAATAAATCCTGTAAAAGTGTCACTTTAGCAGGAGGTATAGTAGACTGACTGGTATATAATGTATGTGGTCATGCAATCTTATTATATAGAATAAAGCTAAAAAATAATGTCTTTATTATGAGTAAAAAAGCAATTACAGTCTAAGGTAGGAGGAGCATCCACCCTGAATTCTGTTTATGTGAATTTCATTGCACTGTTTGATTATGCTTTCTCAAAATACAATGACATGAAATTTGAAAATGTTGGGGCACAAAATTGTTGTGGTCTGAACTTTTCATCCTGTCTCAAATTTACCAAGAGCTTGGACATATAAGGATCAGTTTTGTTGAGGAACCCATACTTGGCAATCAAGAAGTGAGTGTATGTCAAGGCTAATCCTTGTAAGTTTGTGTGGCAGAAAAAATAAGATCATTCTGAAATATCATACAAGGGAATGGTCTTCTATTGAAATACAGTAAGGAAAAAAATTCAAACTTTATTTACCTGCCCAAATTTCTCATGAGCTCACCAGCATCTCTTGGAGGCCATTTTTGTGACAAAGTAAAAAAGGGTCAGCAAAGAAGATGGTAAGTTTTTATGAGGTGCACAAAAGCATCACATGACAAATGTTAATAGTTCTAATAAAGCATTCAGACAGTACTACACCTGTCCTACATTAAAGTATGGTTTGCCCTACTGCCAAAAAACCCAAACTGAAATGCATCCTGAGAAAAGGAACAGAAAAAAAATCTGAAAGTTGTAAAGATAGATAAAAGTTATAGGTTACTAAAAAAGTGACAATCCATAGCTAGGATAACTTTCCACTGAAGTTATAATTCCCTAATAATTAAAGGAAATATGATGGTATAAACATTACACTAAAGTTAAGTTAAATAGAAGGATAAAACAATCCCAGCTCCTGAGAAGGGCTTGGATTCACCTTATTTCTATTCTGAGACTGAAAACGTTATTATTGTAGCTTCTTGTGTTTCGGAGAAGTATAAACTCAACGTGACAGAAGATACTTGGTCTTCTCTCAGGCACAGCTGTACTAGTAGGATGGAAAGGTAAGTCAGGTCTCTTGCAGAGACAAATAATTTCTTTTAAATAAACGATAGAGAAGATTGAATAGACTGTCAACATCATGCTAATCATCTTCAATTCTGCTGCCAGTAACTGTTCCCCACAGATCGTAAAAGATACTCTGATTTGACTTTTAGATGCCTGGCCATCTGTTTGCAGAACATCATCTATTAATTGTCTGAAGGAATAGAAATTTGGCAAGTGCATGTAGCTTAACCTGTCCATTCATTCACATGAGATACATCATTTGCAGTACACTATCTGTTGTCCACAGTTGTCTCTCCCTTTGACAAGTCCAAAGTAATCAGGTCAGTACAACATGAATCCTGTCACACTAGGAAAGTCTACTGTTAATGCTGTCTCATATTTAGGTAATCTGTCTGTCAAATGATTACTCTCAACAGAAAGGGACAGAATTCGTGTAAGTAGTGTCTGTCTTGACAGTGAAACTATACACAGCATCTTCTGTGAGAGTTATGTTTGTCCTTGCGTAGGTAGTGGCCCTGTGTCCTTCAAGAAAGCTGGAGTTTAAAATGGAAAAAAATACCACTGTTTTCATTGGTGTAGTTAGCTTAGAGTTGTGCAATCTGATAATTGTTTTCATATCCTGGATGTTACTACAGAAGGAATAATCATTAGCAAGTTCTTGTTATTCTCTCTACCTGTTTCAGGTGAGTTTGATGCTGCCCTTAGATATAAGACACAAATCCACACTGAAATGATCACACTCAGAATACTCTGGGTTGGAAGGGACCCACAATAATCATCCATCCAAGTGAATGGCTTGTACAGGGATCAAACCCACAGCCTTGGCATTGTTAGCACCACACTCTAACCAGCTGAGATCATCTAAGTCACTCAATAGCTTTGGTAGCGACTTTTCTCTTTTATGTAAGACTGTTCACTTCCCTAAATGGTTATAGGGACCTCAAAGCTCCATTTATGAGTTCAACAAAGCATTTAGTATAAATATTTAATTACTTTTAGAAAGGGAAAAAAATGGGGAAAGCTTGAAGCCCTGAAATGTCACCATCACAATTGTGTTTGGTAAAATTTCATGGCATTCAGATCAAGGATATATTAAGGTATGATAAATCACATTATAATCAGGATTTGAAGTAAATATATTCTCCTTCCTTGTTTGGATGAGTGCTAGAAAACTTCGAAAGTACTAATGCAAGTAGAACATTCTGGCAACAGACTACTTGTTAGCATTATTAGCAGTATACCAGATTTCTTGCAGCTAAAATAAGACTTAAGGAAAAAAATTCAGTCAGCTATTTTTCACAAATGTCTCCTAAGAACTGAGGCGTAACAATAGAAGTTTAGATAGTGAAAAGATTCTGTAAGATCATAGGATTGGTTTAATACTTCAGGGCAAGAGAATTGCATCTATGTTTTTCTTGTTGTCAATGGACACGTATCAGTCTTACATGAGGATCTTTTAAAAGAAAGGGAAGGAAAACCAAAAAAAAAAATGCAAAATAGAAAAAAAGCAGCCAAGATTAGGATTTGTACATTTAAAACACAGCCAATAAAATGCATTGCTGAAGAAAACCAGTGCAAATATTGTGTCTTTTTTGTTGTTGTTGTTTATTTATTAAGGAGTGTCTTAAAAGTATTTCCTACAATTTATTTAATTTTTTACAGGTTGAGGACAGATTTTTTTAAGTGTATTAAAAGGACATGTCATAACCTAATCTCATAGGCAATAACGCTGCATAAAAAGTTTGTGAACTTTCTGAATTCTTTGTTAGTAGCTTTATGCATTAGCAACAACACAAATTCTGTGTCCTTTTTGTCCCTACATGTGAGCAAGCTGTTACTTGATTGAGTCGAAATCTGAATTTTAAAAGCAGTATGCAATACTCCACATGAAAAATCCATAATCACTACTAATGATTGATATAAAGGTTATTGCAAATGTTCAACACAATTTTGATGTGAGAAAATATGTGGTGATAGATATGTATTTTGAGGAACTTCTTAAAACCTTTCTTCAAATGTTTATTTGAATAAGATATTCTGCCAAAGGCTGCACACTTAGTATTTACTTTTTGTATACCTACATTCATACTATTTGTACACATCATATTGTCCATTAATGTTATGTTGTATTATTTTTTAAATACTTAGCAGTTGAAGTAAGGACTCAACACTGATCAAGTATCCCTGAAATACTTTTTAACCACTCTTCTTCAAAGTTTTTAATCATACGGGATAATTTCCTTTTTTCCCCCTGGTTTCTCTTCCTTACCCCTCTTCCTGTGTGAGCTGGGATCAGCTGCAAATCAGATTTTTTGAGGGACTGAACAATAGTTCTATGTTACTCCATGTGTACATGACACCTTTCAGTTTAATTGAAATAGGTCTATGGTGGTGCAGAGGGGAAGGCAGGCTTGCTTTGAGCAAACCTTTATCTTTTATCTTCTTCAAAGTACCTTCTGTAGGCAGCAGCATTGAAGCCAAGGTAGCAAACTTTGCTTCATGGGTAAAAATAGTACTGAACACTTGGGCCAACAAATGCTGCCAGAATCTCACAGCATCTGAAGGCTCTGTCCGTGCTAGGTTCACAAAACCATGGTGTGGTATCTTCATGGGAGATCTCTTCAGCATGGCAGAACCTATAGTTCCTTAGTTCCTTTTAAGAAAAAAAATATAAATACAAATCTAGATTTAGATATGGAATTCGAGGATAAGCATTCTGATTTTTTTGCATTTGGTAAGTAGTTACTGAAAAAATGAACGTACCTTAATTGAAGAGACTTTCCTTTCCACATCTTTTGATGGAATTAATTAAAAAAAAATTGAAATGTGTTATTAGTAGCAGGCATTACTGTACTAAAAGGGCTCACAATGCAGACCAGGAATATTTGCATCTCCTTCAAAAATGCAGCTGTTTGGGAATTTTCTGACCTTTCTTTTATTTTCATATTTTTGACTCTTCTTCTATACATAGAGAGAAATTTTGAAAATTGTATTGTCCTTTCCTTTTTACATCGATGAGGTGGCATTCACTGAATTCATCTCTAGTCTCAGCAACTGAGATCTAGAAAGAAAGACAGTAGGAAAAGAGAAGGTCATACTGGTTTAATGGCCATATAAGTTGTCACACTTTTTGTAGCTGTATCCTGTATAGCTTTCAGAGTGTTCTAGTGTAAAAGTCAAGATGACCCACTGCAAACTAGAAGTGCAAACAAAGCCCAAACATATCAGTTGGGCTTTGTTGTTTTCAAAACAGTTGTTTTGAAAAGCACAAGCTAATTAGAAACTTTTATAAGTGCATAACTAAATCAATTTTTTTTCCTGTAGCCACATGATCAGAATTCAATAGAAGCTCAGCAGGAACACTGAGGTTAAAATACATTAAGGGTATGCACCTATGTTTGGAATTGGTATGTATTTTTCCATCTAGCCCTATCTTATAATTTTACTTCATAAGGATAATACAGAAAGTTTCAATTTTGAAGATATTGCCTAAGCCCCCAAACTTTCTATAACTTTAGAGCTGGGAGCCAATCTTAATAGTAGTTGAAATCTTCTCTTCAAGTATAGACACTCATTCAGCACTACCAAGACTTACTTTGGAAAACACCAAAAACACTAGAGGTTATGAGCCTGATATGGAAGAATCAGTATTAACATTTGAGAAAAGTAGTGTTGTTGTAAAAAAATTAAATCTATGGTTACAGTATGTTTAAAAAAGAATAATTTTTTTCTTTCAAGAAAATATAGCAAATATTTAGGATTATAATTTTAGGGGGAGGAAATGGAGAAACTATAATTTATATGGCATTTATAAGATTATTCCTTTTTCTCTTTTTTCTTTTTTTGGGAAGAGATTGCTCACTTTGTTCTTGAAAAGTATTAAGAGCAGTTTTCCTTATGGTTAGGTGAAAGAATCTATCTCAAGGCTAAAGTAAAAAAAAAGTTATGGGAGAAAGGCTTAAAAGACTACCTTTGAATTTACTTTAGCCTAATTTTCTTTCTCATTCTTTTTCTGAACTTCAGGGTTTAGATCAAATCCCTTCAGTATATTCCATGTAAACTTAACAACAAATTGCTTTCTTCTATTAGTTACAAGTTCACAATCTCTGGGTCAGAAGCACGATGTCAGTGAAAAAGATGTTTAAAATTACAAAAAAGAGGAAAATTCCCTTTACATTAATGTTTGCACTCTGTAATATGTGTGATGTAGTATTTGAATCAACCTTTGTTGGTTACTATAACAAATTTAAAATTAAAAACACCTCAAGAAACTCTTGCTGGTTTAAAGTGCATTAAATAACAATTATTTTGGTGTTACAATTATTTGTGTCAGCTGTTGCTACTTAAATGGATAGATTTTTAGTCTTTGAAGTCCCTAAAACTATTTACATGATATTTGAGTTGTATATTTCTTTCTTTCACTAATTTGCTACTGTCTGTTGCCTCTTGGGTAGCTTATAGAAAGCCTGAATGAATCATTCAGTTTGAGGGAGTTTGGTTTTAAATCTCACTATATAAAACAGAAAGGAATTTAGTAAGACAGAAGCCCATGAAATTAGGCTGCCCTCACTCTACTGTTCACTGGAAAAGGCTGACAAAAGAAAGGATATCTGACTAATTGCGGTTCAAACTGGACGTAAAGAGCAACCAGTGAGCAGAGAAGCAATGATGTGCAGTCCACACGTGAGCCAGTAGCAAACATCAAGGCAGACTATCTGGAAAGCAGCAGAAGTCTCCGTTAATGGGGACACCAGGGGGCTTGGAGCTGGCAAACTGGAGACTTTAGAGCTGAGAGCAGGGCCCCAGAGAGATGTGTTACCTGGGAGGCAAACACTGGTAACGTCTGGGAAAGGTTTTTCACAGAAAGTCCTGAGACAGGATGGTTACTCAGGCAGTTCCTGTTTTAGGTGGGTGCCTGTGCCAATCCTGTTCTGTCTGTCTGTCTGTCTGTCCGTTTGCAAGCAGCTGTGTCTGCAAAGACCTTGTGTGTGCCCATGAGGGGGTCGTGTTCAGCTTCATTCCTGGTGAGGTCTGGAAAGGGCACTGGAGCAGATCCTCTCAGTCAGCTCCAGAGGAGATGGATCAATCCATTGGCTTTGGTTATATATTATGTGTATGTTAAATACTCTAATGTTACCTACTGATCTTAATATTTCAAAATGTAAGGTCTACCATCATATTCTCCTAGGATTTTTAGGTGGGGTTTTTTTGTTGTTGTAGTTGTTTGTTTTCTGGAGTTTTTTGGGTTTTTTTTTTTTACAGGGTGTGTGAGGGTAGGGATATGGACTTTTGTGTCCTTTGAGAAGAGGCATTTTTTTGTTTTTTTCCCACTTACTGTATCATTATCTTGGATCATATTTCGAGTGGTGATAAGAAAGGGAAAGTTATTTAAACGTGTTAAACATGGAAGTGCAACTATCTGGTTTTTTATCTCAATGAAAAAGATCATGTTACAGGTGGACTCAGTACAAATCTTGATTGTCAGGAAGTGACCTGAGATATCCTGCCTCATCTCCCTCTCTCTCATCTCCACGTCATGTTTTGGCTGGTTTTGATGTTTAGGGTATCCAGCCTGCAAACCTGGACTGAAATTTTGCCTTCGGAAAAGAGATTCTGTTTCAGGATTCCTTTACTTTTTCAATAATTCATGCTTCACACAATACTGTGTCATGTCTTATACCAGAAGTCTGGGGGCAATATTATTCCCATGAAAAGTTGCAGACCAAAGCACTTTCTTCCATGACTGTTATAAAGATAAAATACTGCAGGGTGGGTTATCAAGATATTGAAAGGATTAAATGAGGTTAGAAATATCTTCAGGGGTTTACTTTGTACAGGAAAACACTTTTGTGAAGAAAAGGGATTAAAAAGTCATATCATCTCAAAGAGAGCACATTCTTTTTTGAGTCTCTTGAGGCTATCATAGAACCCTACTGGAGCGATATATTAGAGAACAAAATATTATTGATTTAGATTTAAGGGGTAGCATAAGACTTGAAAATACTTTATATCAATTTATTGAAATTGTTACTACCAAAAAATTTGACATAAGAAACAGTTTGTATTACACTGATATTTTTATTTGATATTTTTACCTATTTATAGCGTTCTTACTTTTCTTAGTATTTGGCCAGCTAAACAAAGACTTGCGGTTTACACTATATTTTTGGCAAACATTTTTGGTAATCATTTCTTTTTCATTTGCAAACTAGTGATTTCAGGACACAAGTAGAAAGAACTCCAATTTCCTTTAGATACTAATCCTTATGTGCAGAAATGCATCTGGCAGCACTAGATCCAAAATGTTGACCTAAGATGTGCTATCATGTGATTTTGCAGTATTAAGTTTTACTTAATATTTTTCCCTGCTTTCATGTCTGGTACATCAATTCACTTTTCAACAACAATGGTTCTAGTACATCTCAAAGAGTTTATATATGATACCTCTCAGAAGTCCAGAAGTTTTTGGATTTCATCATTTTTCAAAATCAGCATATTCAAATATTGTTGCCTAAGAAAATGTGCAGTCCTAAACAATTCTTTCTCATAGTCATGCAATCCCTTCTTCATTCTTTGCTCTATGCAGATATGAAAATATCATTTGACATGTGGAAAATTGTTATTGAATTCAGAGATTTCTTTCTACATATTTAACATTAATATTTAGGAAAATATCNTTGTTATTGAATTCAGAGATTTCTGTCTTAATATTTAGGAAAAATTAAAATGTCATAGGTGATAACATTTTTTGTAGCTCCTGGTATGCCTTGTCTTAATCTAAGCTACAATGCAGTAGGAGTTACCACATAATCTTGCAGCATATCCCTTTACTTGAAAAGAACTGTCTTAAAAGACTAAGATCTCAGTTTTGTGTGACTTTTAAAATAAGTGTAGTTTAACTCCTGTCAGTGATGATCTTTCTCAGGGCTTATTTTTGTATATGGAGTGTTATAAGTGCTTCCTGAACTGTGAGGTTTTTTAATTATTGAAGAAGATATTAAGTCAAAATGGAAATTGAATTTTAGTGGAGGCAATTAAAAAGAACATAGAAGAGCCTCTGTATAGGAATAATTAGACAATTATAGGGAAATATCATAGATGAACAATGCAAGTGACAAAGAAATCATGTAAAAATGATCCAGTATCAGTATAAGATTATAGATTCTTCTTTTATTTCCTCACTGCCTTCATTACTGTTGGCTGGGGCATGATGCCATGTAACAGAGGGTCACAAAGTTTTTGCATACTCAGCTCTCACAAATCAGGAAGGACTCTGTCACCCAAAGTGTATTAAAGAGAGGCCATCTCTGAAACCAAAGGCAACACTATCAGAATATTTTGGGGGAGATAAGAACATTTAAGAGAAATAAAATTATCTGAAATATTCTTTTTCATAAATGAAGATAATTTAGAATAGGAACGCACTAATGAGCTGTATGAGGTCTGAAATTAGCAGTCATAGCTCACTGATGCTGTGACTGGTTCAACTAAAACAAAGATGTTGCTGAAATAATAGCACTAAATGTAATTGAAAATCAGTGATGAAAGACAAAAGCTGAGAAGAAATTTTTACCAGAGTAAAATGCTTTTTTCTATGACAACGGCTCTTGTTTAAACAAGTGTGGCAGCAGTTTGA
Source organism: Polioptila caerulea (assembly GCA_013397295.1). Lineage (NCBI taxonomy): Eukaryota > Metazoa > Chordata > Aves > Passeriformes > Certhiidae > Polioptila > Polioptila caerulea. The sequence goes on along the minus strand of VYXF01010429.1, from coordinate 1,277,893 downwards.
CACCAAGCAAGCTGGTACACCAGGCAATCTCGACACGCCGTATAATGTTGGCTCTGCTGTTTCCCCTTCATTGCTGTATCCCCTAAGGCAGCTAAAAATACTTTCCTGCTATCACTTTTTAATGTAAACAGGTGCTTTAATGGCTAGTGATGACAACTGAGCTGGGAACATCCATAAGAAGTTTTGTATTTGACATTTACTTTATCTTGCTGCTAAGTACACCTGTTCCTGCTGCTCTAAGCTAGTTTTCTTGGTTGTATGCTGATTGCAGGTATGTCTTGAAAGGCTTGAGAAGCTAAGTTCTGCTTCATGTGTGGTTTTTTTGTCCTTTGGACTTTATGAAAATAATCACCTTTGACTCATTTTTATGAATTTTCAGTGAATAAGCTGCATTACAATATGCCAGTAGAGACTTTACTTACAAAAGGAGGAAAAAGGTAGTTAAGTAATCAGTATGTATTCATTGTGCTTTGCCCTCTATGCTTCAGGCACTCAAAAATAACAGTATACTGCAGGAGTTCTCTCTCTTTTCAGTGTCTCTGACAATTACCAACAACTTTTATACAGGAAATTTGTATGTCTGAAATATTGGAAGGATTTATTCTTGCCTGAAACGTTGCTGATGGATGTAATAGGTATCTAATGTATTTTCTTATAATTTATTATTCTCTCTCTCTTTTTTTTCTTTCATCTAATTTCTCCAGTCTACTAGTTTCTCATATTACTGCTAGGCCTTGGGACATTTTACCAGAGCAAAATAATAGCTGCTAGAGACAGCAAAGCTGGTTGCCTTGCTGCTATTTGCATTTGAGGGCAGGGAGACAGGAGCAGTAGTTTTCCTGGTGCTTTCATTGAAGCGTGTTAATTAAATGTTGCAAATGATATAATTTCTGGTTTCCTTAAAAGAGTGTTTCAAGGTTAAGTATTTTGTACTACTGTGTATCTTTTTTTCTTTCTTTTATTCTACTTCTTTCTTTTCTCCTCTCCTAAGGCCTTGTCGGTGTTCCTACACCAACGACACTTTAATCTCTTCCTTTCCCTTAAGCAGTAACAAATTTAATTGCTTCAGTAACAGTTTGTTATTTTCCTAAGAAGTTATTTTCTAATTTCTGTTTTATCTTGAGGTGTCTTCCTTTTGTCGGTTTCTAAAGTAATATTCAAATGTTGGCTTAATGTCATTTTTAGAATTCTCTTTGAACTGCCAATGACTTATTGTCAAAGCAATAATAGGACTGTACATGGGATCTCTGCCATGCCACGTGTGCAATTACTGTCATAATATTCACCTTATATTAAAATCTAAGAGATTTTTTATTCAACAAAAGAGGTTCAGTGCCAAATCCATTACAAGTTTTGCTAAGTGTCTTCTTTCTGTTGGATAGCTATTTATATTAGTTCTGTATAGTGGATCAATTCTTAGAACATTGTAGAAACCATGACTAATGGAGTGGGCCTTGTGAAAAGATCATTTATTCAGGTTTTACTGGGAGTGTACTACATTTCTTGGTATGTAGGATATTGTAAAATAAAAGTGATAATAAATATTAGGAAGTTAGCACAGAATATTTTCAGGGCTCATTACATTTTTCTGATGACGTAATCACAAAACTTTGACTGAAGACACTGGAACTGCAATTTCTGAGTATGATTGTTAGAAGTTAGAATCAAGTATTTAAGTTTATTGTTCTCTATAACCTTATTTTCCTAATTATTGTTTCTTATGGTATATTCAAAACCCTGATAAGTACTTATAACCTGGTATTACATACATATTCAAACTTTCATCATACCACTTAATGACAATTTTACTTTACATGAAAATTATCTTAATTTCAGGGTTTTTTCCTCTTTTTGATACAAGCCAAGAACTGTGGACTTCTACACCTACCTTGCTTCAAGTACTATAGAGTTACACTGATTTTGTGGCATATTCTTCATGTTAGGAGAGTATTATGCTCTTTGTAAGATGAGTTGCATTTTAAAAATAATTAAATTAATGTGTTTGGACTAGATAATTGTAGTTTCCTTCCAACCAAATGATTCTACTTTACAATAAATAAATAAACAGGTTTCCTTTTTATTTATTAAAATTCCTGAATTTTATAGAAATACTTAAGTCTGGTTCCATACTGGTTCTTGGAAAAATCTATTTTTCAGGACCATTTTAAAGGAATAAGGCCCTTAGGCCAAGACTCAGGCTGAGAGTTTGAAAAAAGTATTTTTTTGAAAAAATCTCTTGTGGATTTTCTGTGAGTTTAAGCCCTACATTTTGGATTGAATTGTGTAGAAAAACTGTGTCTGTACATCTTTGGAATTTAAGGGAGACCTAAAAAGGATTTTTATTTGTGGAAGAGACTTTTCATGATGACCATGGTAATCTGAGAGCAAAAATTAAAAACTCTCTCCTAATGATCCTATTCTTCTTCATAAACTCACAGGTACTAAAGTTAAAGAGAAGATGAGTTTCTTTTAAATTTATAATGTCAAGAAGGAAGACATCTAATGCCATGGAGTAATATATATAAAAAGTTAATCTTGGTCCAGAAATCCAAGAACCATAGTAAAAGCAATGATTGGTTACTTCAAGCATTTCTGAAATTATGTACTTCAGAAACGTTTCATAATATTCATTTTCTTGCAGCACTCAGTAGAGAAGGCAGCAATTTTCTGTCATTGTTAAAGAAGCTAAAAATACTTCATGGTGAACTGCAGAATAATTAATCATCCTGCAGGATTTGGAGTTTTCAAAGGCCTGTTCCATTACTAATCTGTTCCTGAAAGGGTTTTCTGTGTTTTTTCTCTCTCATGAGCTTGGTTCTTAGTACCCCAAATCTGCACATAAGAATAATAGAACGCTTTTCTTTTTCTTGGCATTTTCTATTTCAAATCCTTTTATACAAGTATTTTATCCATTTCCTTTTATACAAGTATTTTTCAATTAACTTGGATTTTGAATTGTTGTTTGGCACAGAATCTAGGTTTTTTCAAGTCAGTTTGCATCAACATAAATATCATCAAATGTCCTTTTTTTTTTTTCCTGAAGGCTTGAAGACAGGTATAGAGTCTGATCAAATATCATTAATGTAAAATTATATTTATCTATTGATATCACTGTGTTTACTCAGGCCTTCAGATATTTTTGCTTCTAGATTTTTGTACTGCAATTTTAAGTCTTCTCAGATTTCCTAGAAACCAGCAGTTGCTATATGACAGTGTCATTTACTTCACTTTATTTGTCACTTTCAACTGCCTGGTGGGTATAGTTGTAAGTAAAATAACATAAGACTCAAAGGAAATTAGTGTGAACTAAACAAGATCTCTATAATTAGTGCCATATGGTTTCAGCAAAAAACATAGAAGACACTGTATTTTCTATGTGGCATGCCTTATCTATTTGCTGGGTAGCACTGGAGTGAATGGACACTGACTCATGACTTTAGATAAGTTTTCTATTTTCTTAAAATTCTGATGTTCGTGACAAGAAAGAGAAGAACTTTATTTCTGTATTTTATAGCCTCAGCATATGCAAATTCTATCTATTCAGTGTTCACCAGAAATGTTCACCAGTTGATACATTTGTTATAAAATGTAGAATGTAGTAAACATTCACCAAAACAAAAGCTCTGATCTCTTAACTTTGTAATGGGTTGTTTTATTTGAATACCTTTTTTTCTCTGAAAAAACAATCACATTCTTTATAACTGAGAAGAATAAAACAAAATAACCTCTGACATCACAGTAGTCTGTGAACCCCAAACACAACTGGGACTCAAAGTGAGCCTGGAGACAAAAGAGGATCATTGAACAAAGGTAGGCAGCACTTTTGATTAAGCAAATTTCAAATTCCTCTTGCCATTTTTCATACTCTGAGATTTATAGTTTAAAAAAAAAACAAAAAAACCACACATTTTGCACTCAGTAGACCTGAATTCAAGTCACTTTACTGCTGTACTGGATGAGATTTTTTTAAAAAGTCAGTATAAGAACAACAGAGGTGTTGTACTCTATGGTAATTTTTTTTTTTTTTTTAATACAATATAAAGGAAACATTTAGTGTCATAATGTTCATGTTAAAATAGCTTAGATGTGCTCTATGTCTTTACTGTTTCCATAAAAAGTTTAATTGGGTTTTTTTTTTCTGAAGTTAAAAGAACAAAAAGTGAATTGAAAGTAAGGATATTCTTCTGTGAAAAAAGTAATGCCTCAAACACTTCCATGGAATTAAATTCAAGATCTGATTTTTACAGAACATTCCACATGGTAACCACAACAATACTGACAAATAAAGAATGTGGAGATCAGAGGTGCAACCAAATATCTCTAGGCCTTCAGGGATATGAAAGTGTATTAATTGTGATATTTGCACACCCATTAAATATTTACTCTTTTTTTTAAAGGATTTTTTATTATTTTGGAGGAAAACTGAAATTGAGGGCTGGCTGAATGGGAGATCCCAGAGGGCTGTAATCAGTGACACAGGATCTAGTTAGAGATCTGTCACAAATAGTGTCCCCCAAGGTTCAATACTGGGCCCAGAAGCAGCCTTTGCAGAGGAAATTCTGCATACTTAGAATTTAAATTTTCTTTAACATCATGGATTAAAAATTAAGACTTAATATCATGGATCATATAGAAAAATCGTATATAGAGAAGAATCTTAGTTTGAAACCTAGATTAAATCTTCAATTGAAAAAACAGTTTTACAATCTACCATACTCCACTGAAATAAAAGTAGTAGGGTTCCTCCCTAGGATAGATTTCTGATGAGTTTAAAATCTCTTTTTAAGCTCAATTGATTTTTTTTTTTTCAATTTGTTCAAGTTGCTGTTAATAGACTGGCCTCTCTGCCACCAATATCTATTAAATCTGTGCTCTTATTATTTTTTAATAAAAAGTAGATTTTAATTATCAAGTCCATTAGTCAGAGTAGCATAAGAATAGATCCACAAAACATTTTAAAGCTAACCATGTCAAATTGATCTTTATAAATCTTGTTTACCTGCAGCTATTTTTTGTCTGTGGGTCCAAGGTATAACCTTGTACCCAACATCTTTGTGCACAGCATTTAGTTCTTGTTCTCATTGGAAAAACAATATAGAAACTTAACTCTACTTTTGTTATCTTTTTTTTAATTTTTATGTTTAGAACTTTTATTTTTCCCAGCACATGCAACCCCTTACCTACTTTGTCTCTCTGAATAGACTTTACTGAATATATTGCTAAATACATTTTTCATTTTAAGTTGTGCAACTTAAAATGATGGCTCTTTTTGGCTGCTACTCTATTAGAAAAAAATTGGAGGTTTGTGGAGTTTCAAATTACAGTCAGTTTAGTTTCAGTTCAAGTTTTATTACAGAAGTTGCCCTTAGATGTTATGGTAAAGGTATATAAAATAATTATCTCAAACAAGAGGAAAAAGAAAGGTAGATCATGGTAAATACAACTTTGCTTGATACTGTTCTTTAAGATATAAACCTAAAAGCCAATTAGGAAATTTAGTATTTAGCTGGATTGAATAAAGCTGATATATTTACACCCTACTCAAAATATGGAAGTAAGGATACTAATGAAGAAAGTAATTTAGGAAAAAAACCCACATTATTTGTATGCAAAAATTTGATTTGGGATAAATTATTCTAAGAATAATGAAACAAGAGAAGAGTACAAGCATGTGTAAAACAGGAGCTTGCTAAGCTCTCAGTTGCCAGATGTCATTTTAATATACAAACTGAAATAATAGAGGAAGAAGCCTCAGCTAGAGAAACTTCATACTTCCACTACTGGAAGCATGAAGAGATAGTGTCCCCCTTGGCTCAGTTAAAGACAATAGTTTGCACTCCTTTATGATGTACCATGACTGTGCTTTGAAAAGCTAATGGGCAATGCACTCTCCTTCTGCAAGAGAGTGCATAATGGACAGTTCTGCATCTGACAGAACAATGGTGGGGAGGTGGCAATTGGTAGTTCTTCCCACAACTCATCAATGAGGAAATAATAACCTAATCTCACCTTTACAAAGGGAACAAATTGCAAAAGTAGTCTTGCCACAGGAAAATAGTAAACCACACCGTTGGAGAATTATGTCATGGTAATTTTTTAGATATGTTTTTAGATAAATTTTAATTTGCAAAATTATGAAGATTTCTCTTTTTTCACAGAGAAGGTGCAGTGTTGAATACCAAAAGCTTACTCAGCTATATCAGTTAATTGGGGATGACTTGGTTTTGAGTTCCCAGTAGAATATTCCTGAAAATTTGAAAAGAAATAAAGGAGCAGAGAGATAGATTTTCCCCTGCAGAGGTCAGGAGTCCAAAGAAGGGTCTCTCTTCAGAAAAAAAAAGGAGATAAAATTTTCCTTAATTCCCTAACAAGAAGTGGCAGGAAACACAGTTGACCCATGCATATTTTAATTTTTTAAGGGAGAAAAAGAAGGAATTTTGAGTGATAAGATATAAAAGCAGTTTGAAATCAACAACAAGGATGTGCACAGCAGTTAATGGTTTTCTTTTAATGTGTTTTGTCCATGTCCTCGTTTTTAGACCAAATTCTGCATTCTTTATGTTTCTGCATAGAGAGGAAACACAGGTAAAAATGGTACTGTGTTGGGAAAAATACAGCTGGAAATTGATGGATGAGAACAAAAATAGAAGGCAGGAAATAGATATGATCCAGGCTTGGCAACTTCATTGAATGCAAAATGAAGTTATTGGAAAAAGATAATAAGGAAAATAATGGAAATCAAACAACACCAAAAAAAGCAAGATTAATAAGCTAAAAAACAACAACAAAAAAGACCTAGAAAACCTAAAGAAGTATATCTGCTTAAAAAGTATAAATCAATTAGTAAGGTAGTAAAGAAACTAATATTGTAGTATTTGTGTCAGAGTGATTATTGTAGAAAATATATTTGCACGGCAATGAAAGAGTTAATAGTACATGAGAAGAAGGAAAACAGACCAAATTATATTTTACCTACCTTGGAAATAACATAAATGTGATGGAAGCAATACAAGAGAGTGAGAAGTAAGTTGATTTTTACTCTGTCTCCTAGTTCTGTGACAGTGAGGTAAAATTGTCATTTCCCCTGAGCATTACATCACTTACAGAAGCATTTTGATATTCTCTCTTCATTGTCATTATTTAATAAAGGATAGGTTGGGGTTTTTAAATCCTTTACGAGCACATTGCTGCAGCTGTAGCCTTGTTCTGTATCTGTGCACATGTTAACTGTGAAAATGTTTTGGCCACTGCTGCAGAACAGATGTGCTTAAACTTCCTCCTGGAGAAACTCCCTAAAGAAAACAAAAGGGTTTAGATTCAAAAATAAATTTTATTCCAAAATAGAAGTCAAAATGTATTGATTTTTCAAAATGAAAAGAAGTCAAAGCAATGAATAAAGAGAACAAAAATGGAGAATTTTATTTTTAGTCCCTGCAGACTGGAACTTACTTTTGTGTTTCAGTTCAACACACTTGATACTTTCTGAACTGCAATAAAATTTGATCCTTTCCCCTCTGTCTCAGAGAAGCCCTTCCCTCTGTGTTTGTGGCCTTGGTACCAGACTCAACCTCTCTGCTGCCTCTCAACATCAGCACGAGTTTAGCCTTCAGGCTGGATCTTACTTGTCAGCTCAGCAACCTTTCCTACCCTGCATACACTCAGAAATTCCCTGGTGACATGAGTGGGCTGCTTTTCCAAAGGGCTCTGTTGGAGCCAGCCTCTCCTTCAGGCAAGGATAGACCTATGCTTGGGAACACAGGCATAAATTTTAGCAAAGATGTTCAAGTGAGCAAGTACAGTTGTCCACTGTGCATCGAAACACTATATTTCAGGAAGGATACTTGATGTATTTTTATTGATTTGTTAACATTTAATTCTTCATTGCCTTAAAATTATATTAGCATGCCTTTTACTTATTGGACAAGGCTTGACTTGAATTACCAGGAGGCTATGTGTTAATAAAATGTAGTTAGTTAAATGTTTCAAAATAATTTTAGCTTCTTGTTAAAGTAAGCCTAATTTGATGGTGGTGGTATTTTTGCATACACTAGCCTTGAAACTCTCCTTGTTAGTGAAAATAATTTCTAAGAAATTTATCAGACAATTAAAATTGAGATGTCTGAGCAGGTTTTCTAATGAAGGATTAATACTGTACACTTTTATTTCCTTGGTTCGCTCTTACATTTGTATCCTTTGTCATGCTATTTTTTAAGTCCTTTATCAAATGTTATATTGGTAATCTCTTTTCCAACATGTCCTTTGCAATTTTGAGTGCTTTGCTTGTTTTGTGCTCTTGCCATTTCTCTTCCTTCAGATTAAACCCCTTACATAGAAGCAGTCGATAGCAGTACCTGACAGTGATGGGAGCACTCAGGAAAAAGGAGCATTCTGTAAAGCTCATAATCTCAGACAAGAATGTCATTTCACTGTTGATAAAACACAAACACAACAACCCAAACCTGCAAAGCAAAGCGAAAGAAACACAGCCAATTCAACCAAACAATGCTAATCTAGATGGATGAAGGTCTAACACCACCTAGACTGAGAAAAGTAACCTTGCTATAAATTCATAAACTACATTCTTTTTCTTTTCACTTTTGTTTGATGTATTCTTAAAGATTGTTACCTACATTAGTTCACTGAATTGCAAATATTTGGCATAAATTATCTCTTTTCATCATTCTACAGAATAGTTTAGTTGAATGGTAAAAGATAGAGAATTTCAATGGCTTCATGGAACAAACTTCATGTAAAATGACTGGCGCAGTATAGTTATAAGAGAAAAGAAATAGAGGAAGATAAAACTGAGTTAAGTTCTTGTTGCTATTAAAACTGTTGTGGATGAAATTTATCAGAAAATTTAAACATTTCAAATGTTTGCATTTCATTGTATATTAAGATATAGTCCATTGATAATAAGTGCTTCTTTGTAGTATGCTTTTTTCTTCATAGATTAATTTCCTAAAACCAGTAAAAATTATAAATCTGTCTCAGCAAAAAGTTTCATCTCTTGTAGATCAGAAAATGCTCTTTAGCTGGGTGACTTCAGTGCTGCAGAAGCTGTACATAACAAAGTAAAAGAAAAGGAGTTGGGGGGAGAAAAGAACAATAACGAGGAGAAACTCATCATTTTTTCTTCTACCTCTGCATGGGGTTGGTGTCTCTCTAGGAATCAAGATACTCGCATTCCTTTGAGGCAAAAGAGAATAAATTGCCAGTAGCAGACAAGGTGAATGCAATTGTATATAAGGTGGGTGAATAGAAAAATCTCTTTGTGATTGCTTTCTAAACCATCAAGAGGGTCTGGAACAGGCCAGCCAAGGGGTATATTTTTCACTTTACATATTTTTTTTGTGGCTGTGTAATTTGCATGTAAAATTCATAATACTGTGTGTTCAAAAATGACGATCAAACCTGATTTTCAAATTACAATATTTGTCTATCATTAGATACTATGATTTACTATGCTACTATTTTACTTAGCTCAATTCTTAAGGAAAATCATAGACAGTGATTGGAAAAGCTCCACCTCAACAGCAGAAACATAATAATTTCTTTCCTAAGGAGAAACAATAAGAGCTGTTAAAATGTTGTCAATGCATACTTTGCATATTAATAGTGAAAGTATTCTGATAAATTACAGTTTTCTGCCTTTTTAAATCGTGCATATAACTTTTGAATGTTGTATTATATTGTTACTGGATCACAGAGATTTTCAGCTTTATCTAATATCATTTGTTATAAGCATTAAAATCAAGCTTCCAGCTCTTCCTGATTAGTAGAGTCATATTTTTTTCATTTCTATAGCTAATGTCACAAGAGGAATAAAATAATTTAAGAAAAATATCATTTTGAAAAGAGGAGAAAAAAAAATATTTCACTTTAACATATTACTTTCTTCTTGCAAATTTTCCTTGTCAGGTTCTTCATAGAACATGCTGTTCTCTCTCCTGACATAATGCCTAACAGATTTCTGCTGCAATATTTCATTCTGCAAAAAAACCTAAAACTTGTCTAGGAAATAGAATGCATTTCATGACTAAACAGTGTCTTTCCCATCCTAGACCTTCTCTCTTCATTCAGATTAATGCATTTGAGATGGTTTCTAACAGCCTATTATAGCAGCATAAGATAGAGTAAATGGTACAAGCACAGACTAAAAGCATCCTACCTGACTACACATGCAGTCCTTTTTCCTGTTTTACTAACACTTAACTTGAAAAAATATTACAAAGTAGAGGATCATTACTTTAGACTTAATGAAAAGCATCTCTTTATCTAGAAGAGGTCAAAGTAGATAAAATAGTGAATGTTTGGAGAGAGTGAAAGAACAGTTGCCTCTCTCAAGAGTGCTGACACATCTTTTGTGCTCACTTGGAAGAAATGTGTGAGTGTATTCAAGCTGCTTTTAGTGAGAGTGTAATTTTCTATGAAAGTTTCTCCTGGCTTAGTTCATTTAAGAGCAGGTAGTGTTTTTCTTTTCTCCAGCAGTCTGGGGTCGGGAGATTTTAACTGCCAGTAAAATGCAATGAAAGGCTCCATGCTCTAAGGCTGTAATAGTTGCTAGCTGCTCTGGGGAAACCTATAAATACAATACTGCCTCTATCCACATAGCTCAGAAAATCTGTGGTAGGGCCATATCTGAGCTTTCATGTATGAGACCTATAACTTTCTTTGTGGCATTCCCCCATCCTTATTGCTTTCTAAAAAGGTAATGACAGTTTGAGAGAACACAAAATACTGGGTCCTGGGAAGTTATGCAAGAGTAGGATTAATGTTTTCAAGCAGGAAAGGATGTTATAGAATGTAAGAGATGTAAGAGATGGGTGTGGTGTCAGACCCTGTGTGAGTTAAAAACACAAGCAAATTAAAAAAATTAAAAAAAAAAAGCCAAAAAAAAAATTCCACCACTCAAACAAACAAACAAAAAAAAACCCACACCAAAAACCAAACACACAGAAGCTTCAAAAAGCAAATTTCTTAATTAGAAGAGCAAGGCCTACATTTGGAATACTTAACAGCACTTGTGAAAAAAAGTGCTTCTTAATCCGAAAGAAGGATCAGCCAGAGACTATGATATAAGACCTTGGATGGCACATAAAAACTGATGTGTTCTTACCTGCTGCTAAAATCCCTGCAGCTATGGTTGTATAGCTGAACTATTAGTTTATTTTTATTCAAGGAATGACACATCTGCACTTCACTTTATCCCCAGGCTTACACATATTATGCTTTAACTACTATTACACCATCTCTCTCATCCCACGGCAGACATATCACTTGATTTTATTTAGTTTTACAGAGTGCTTATTTTATGACAGGTTTCTGTTTTGTTTGGATTGGGAGGGGGAGGGGGTGTTGAAGGAAGAAGGAGGGAGTGTTGAGTCTATTTTCACCCGTATTCAGACTACTCTGTACCTTGCAAAAGTGAAGTTATATTTCTTTAAAAGAAACATAATTTTCAACTAAAAATATTCACTATTCCCTGTGACAAAACAATATTTCATGCAGAATAATAAAAGAATATTTGTGGTGGTGAACTGCTCTAGAATGAAATATTTCTCTTTCTTGTTATAAATCTGTGCAAATGCTTTAAAAATATATTAGTTCATTATAATATATGCAGAGGTACACATCCACATTTTTACACAGAAATTGACAAGTATACTTCCCTGTGTCAACAAATATATTCATTCACCCATGCAAAAACTCTTCAGATGAATATTTGTGTCATCCTTTGGTTTGCTACACACACACATGTACACATATAAAAACAGAAGACTGACTACTTCTTTGGGTTTTTTAACAAATAATTGTTCATTAACCCAAAATCATATGTAGTGTGCTGCACTGGAAATACAATCAACAAAACTTTATTGTAAATATTTTTAAACATTGTGGAAGGTATAAGTCAAAGGATACTTGTCAGTGCAGGCTGAAAATTAATATTCTTTTTCGAATTTATTTAGCATCTTATAAATGTTTTCAGATGTCACTTCAACTGGTACTGCCTCTGGGGCTAAGAAATACTTTGAAGACTTATGGTAACCTAGAATCCTTATTTCACAATACTTTTAATTTAGCATGTTCAGGTGAATGTGGTAAACAATGACTGTAGCTAGTCCTTACAAATTGTATGCAAATGATACTTTTACAGTGATATAAGTACAGTAGATGCTTGTCCTTCATGATGTTTATTCTTATTGAAAACCAAAATTATAAAAAGATGTCCAAATTATATTATGTTGAAAAACTCCTAGAAATTCCAACATTTATTCTCCTAATGTCTCTGATATAAGTAATATTTATCAGAAATCAATTTTTTACAGACAAGAATAATTATCTAAAAGTTTTAGGCTGAACTATGAATTTGATAGCAAACATAAGCAATATCTTTGATCTTCAAATATAAGTTTTACTATACATAAAATTTATAGAAATAGAAAAAATACCACTCATGCCCCTGCTTCAAAGCCTCTAATCAATTTTTGTCCCACTGAAGTCTTATTCCCAAAATGTGTCAATCCTGCAATGAATAAGGAAGATAGCAATGCAATTTTGCATGGTAAAATAGATGGAACAAGGAGTAGAGTTTAAAAAAAGGGAGTTACTGTTTCACATAACACACAGTCAAGTTGTAGGATTTATTGTCTTAGGGTGCAGTAACAGTCAGAATGTGTGGGGGCTAAGAAGTATGAAATCCCAGTGACTATCAAACGTGACTGTGTGGATGAGACTCCCTGGAAGAGACTTAGAAACCTCTCAGAATCAGTACCCAAGAGAGGCTGAGAATCTATGTTGTTTTCAAACTTTTTTACATATTAACAGATGCTTTGGAAAATACTAGACATATCAATGAATGACATATTTAGTAAGTATATATTATAATTTAGAAGAAATTATAATGTAAGTTTTAGTCCAGGAGATAATGCTAACTGCTATAGAAATTTTACTGAATATTTGTAAAAATACTTCTAAATTCGAAGATGAAAATGTACAAAAAATAGGTGTAAAATTTCTTCATGGGATTTTAAATTAAAAGTAATATGTATGTGAAATAATAAAAAAAAAATGGAATTCATTCCTAAAGAGCAGAATAACAGACTGCAGCAGGTTTCACATTGGTGCTATTATTACATGTGAACTTGAGCTCAACTTCATTTGAAACCAAACTCTTTCTATGAATAGTAATATATTAATTATTTCATATGTGTATTAGATATATATATTACTTTATTGTATAAAAATTATTATATAGATTATGTTGATAATTTAATATTTGCAAAATAATTTAACTAAATATCTGTTTTGTAGTGCAGCTGTAATTTCTTGTATGAACTTTAGCTTGGGCTTGGAAAAATTCCAACAAGCTGCATTCATGGCCATTTCCTCAGACTGGGAGAAACTTGTAGTGAACAAATCCATCCTTTAAGGATTCTGCTACTCTGCAGGAGTAACAGAAACATTTAAGATGACAATAAGCGTCTCTGTGTTAGAATGTTAATTTTATTTTTTAATTTTCTTATGCCACTACTCAGCCTGCTTGTTATTCTAGTCCCTATTTCTTACTCTTACAAGAATAACTCTGCTTTCCTGGCAGATTAGAATGAAGTGAGGTATTGGAAACATAGCATAGAAGAAAGAGAAAAGAAAGAATTATGTATAACCTTTCAAAAATTGTACTTTTAAAGGAATTTTTCTTAGCTGTAAAATTATCATACCTATGTGCAATCTGTGCTACCTATGTTATAGCATTAAACACTGATCAGTGAAATTTTCTGGTTGAAATTACAAGTTAAGGTATGAAACAGCATTTTCCTCCATTTTCCTTTCATTTGCTTCATGGAAAAATCTTTATTGCATATTTTAAGTAGTTTGCCAAGTTTAATAGTTTATCCCTATGCTAATTCAAACACAGTGTTTCTCTCCATACTGTTACAATGCCTGAAACAGCATATATTTTAGATGACTGAAATTAATTTCAGTGTCAGACTTTCATGAGTAAGCCAAGGGGAAAATAAAACAACCAAAAGAAAATCATTATAGCAGAATGCAAGAAGAATTGAGGAAATCATAAAGATTTATAAAGGATACACATTCATAAAAATAAAATTTTAGAAGTTAATTAACTAGGAACAGTGGTTTCTAATTAAAAATAATAAACAATAAAAATTATCCCAAACTGTTTTATCTATGAAACTTATTGTGCTTTTCTTCATTTCCCTGCCTTTTATATTAGAAGGCATTCTGTGAATTAATTCAGGATACACCTCTCAGTTGCTTTAAAAAAAGGAGAATTTCTCACATAATTCAGAAAATAGTCTGAAAAAGGTGTTTCTCAATCAAAATATTAAACAATAACATTTTCATCTTAATTTATCAGTAAATTCCTTGTAATATCAGAAAAATTTGATCCACCACATAACATCCTGAGTCAATTAAAGATGTTAACTAGCCATAGTTTGGATTGGCCCCTCATTTTGAGGTTTTGGCACCATCACGCAGTTGGAAGAATGTTTATAAACCTGCTGTCATGCAAAGTTGTCCAAGCTACTTCAGAACACTTTTAGTGTCTGTTCATACTAACTCCATTCCCCTTGAAATTTCATAATAGAGCAACAGGTTATGGATATGGTAGTGGAAGACAATATTTTAAAATATCACTAGTGGTTTTTACCACCTGCCTCATCAAATATTTTCAGCTTCTACAATACATAGTGATATTCAAAACAGAAATTCCTAAGCAGACCAAAAATCAGTATTTCTATTTATATAATTCAATGCAGCACTCTGTAAAACAGAGTCTTCTCAGTTTATACTTCAGGCTAATTTCACACAGTCGTCGTCAGGAAATACAATCCTTATTTCTTAAAAAATACAATCCTTATTTCTAGGATGTTTCATGCACAGCCTTCCTGGCTGGTTGAGGGAGGGGATTGTCCCTCTCTGCTCTGTTCTGCTGTGGTCTCACCTTCAATATTCTGTGCAAGTTTGGGCACCACAACATAAGAAAGACATAAAGCTATTATAAAACATCTAAAGCAGGGCTACGAAGACACTGGGAAGGATATATATAATATACATATAAATATATAAAAAAGGATATATAATAATATAAAATAATATATTAAAAAGGATATATATAAATATATATTTAGTGGGGGGGTTTTTTGCAATTACAATTTAATAGATATTATTTTTTTTAGAATATGTCTCCCTTTAAATAATTTAAAAATGGTCACAGCTTAAAATAAGACTTGGAGATAACTAGTCATGCACAGCTTGGGAGGACAGTCACTGGTAGAAATCTCTTACAGAGAGGCTCAGTTATCAAAACCATCTCAGGTCATTGTTGTAGACAGCAGCAGAATAAGTTAAATTAAATAAATGAAGTGTATTATTTTTCTGTCAATTTGATTATTGTTTACATTACTGTTAATTTCTGTGCTAAGACTGCCTGTTAGGTATTCTGCATGACAATTTTCATGTCACTATATAAATCTTCTCCTACTTGTGGAAAACCGAAGAACTCATTTTAAAAAATTACCCATAAGTAATTATATATGTGACAGGAGATATTGATCTGTATCTCATGACTAGAAAAGAGTGGGTCCAGAAGTTACAGCATGTAGCATCTTGCATGGGCCTAAAACTTTGAATAAAACTGAGTTTTTTCATTTATGATCATTTTCTCCATTTTCAAAGATAAAGCAAAAATCAGAGATTGCTGACATTTTGTAGAAAAATGAAAGAAAGGAGAAACAGAAAGTTTGGGTACCTGTTTGGGTAACAGGGATTCAGATAAGCTTTACCATGGCAACTACTGTACCACAGAAAAGGTCGATTAACATGAAGTTGGAGATTAGGATGGAATGCCAGTGGTGTCACTAACACTCTTCTTCCTTCTCTCCAAGGAAGTATAAATGCAATCACTTTCCACTGATAGATACCTTTTTCCTCAGGAAAGATGAAGATGACCAAGAGAGATAAAGAACATTTTATTATTTTTTTCCCTATCAAAATACAGGGAACCAGAAAGCTTTTTTTCAGTCTGCCCCTGTGATGTTGTTTGGGTCACTCAATTTGCTCTCTGCTAGATATGTTAGTAGAAATCCTGCTACATCCTATTTCAGTGAGCTATAAATTTTGACAGCCTTTTGAAAGCTTGTATAGTAAAGAGTAGATTTTAGATGAAATCATCTTGAAGACTTATCTTGTCCAGAAAGTTTCCTAAGTTTATCCAAGCAGGTAAGTTTTTCTTCAAGACAGGAATAATGTTTGAATGAGAATGTATGTTGGTTCTTTTGAAGAGTTTTCTTGAAATAACTGTGTCATACTTCACCCTTACTGCAGGCTTTCTGTTGGATGATAGCTTTATTTATGGTGATGACAGTTTAAATACCTTTTTCCACTTTTAAGAATTTTAAATGTTGATGCAAATCTAAATCTATATAATAGCAGATGAAAAATGTAATTAAGCATTGGTACTATGAACAAAATGAAAAGATCTTTGATGCTGATAAATGCAAATATAGCTAACCTGTCATCATGAATAGATGATTTATTACAGCAGCTGCAGGGACTTGTCTCCTTCTTAGAAGTGTTCCAGTTGTAGTAAAGGGTACAACAACACCTTAATCAGCATTAAAGGATACTTTCTGCAGTAGCAGAAAGTAGCATAGCTACTGCTAATAGAGCAGCCAGTCATCAGTAGGAAAGAGCAATTCTGCATATAGCTTAAAATACAGAAATCCAGGACTTAAAATATATTTAAAGGAAAGGCTAAGAGAATTCGGTTTTTTAGCCTGAAAAAGAGAAGGCTTAGGGATGACCTAATTGTGACCTTCTAGTACCTGAAGGAAGCCTACAAGAAAAATGGAGAGAGGTTTTTTGCAAGAGTACGTAGTAAAAGAACAAAGGGGAATGGCTTCAAAATGAAAGAGGATAGGTTTAGATCAGATATTAGAAAGAATTTTTTTACTCTGAGGGCGATGAGATGTTGGAACAGGTTACATAGAGCAGATGTCCATAAATGGGTGTGTTTAAAGCCAGACTATATGGAGCTCTGAGCAACCTGATCTGGGGGACCAGGTCCACAGCAGGGGCTTTGAAAGAGGAGATCTTGAAGGTGCCTTCCAAACCAAATCATTCTATGTTTCTACAATTCTATGATTTTATGATTAAAAGTGAGTCAGTTGTATTGTAGCATTGTAGGTACCCATACATGCTTCTATTCCTGATCTCCTTGCCTCTGATGCTGGCTTTTTAATGATCATGGTTTAGGCAATTCTGAATAAAATTTACTGACATGGGCTAGCTCATAAATAAGGGGGTTTTGAGTCTAGCTAGCATTACATTTTCAGCATGGAACTTAGAATGTATTGCACATTAAAGAATTAAATTTCACTTTTCTCACACTTTTGGTAAAAAAAAAATTAAAATAAATTTCAATAGTTAAACTGAAAAAAATGTCAGTGTGGAGAACAAATATTATAGGACACAGAGCTTTTAGTTGGATGTTGCAAGTTTGGCAGAGGTCAGAGGTAGAGCAACAGCAGTAGTATGTTGATTACAATGTTTTCTTTTCTGACCCTACAAAATGTCTTTTTCTAAGCTCTTGTTTCGCTGAAGTGCGTCTGACCTATCTCTTCCCCTTAGTGTAGAAAGCAATTCTTTATAGAAAGCCATAAGCTGCAGTTGGACATGGAATAGAACATAGATGGTAAAATACAGTGTTCCCAGTGGGCCTGTGGGGATAAAAAGACCCCCAAACAAACAAAAAATATAATAGCTTTCCAGTCCTAGAAATCAATAACAACAATGTTAGTAACCAAAACTAAGTATTGAGCATAAAGATTGTGTAAAATAATGTAGGTTTACTGAAATTAAGTGATTTCTTATGCAAAGGTTGACTCTGTGCTGCTTCAGTAGACGTGAAAAAGAAGGCACAGTTATAACAAGAATGTCCCCTTCTGAAATCATATCCAAGCTGTTCAATTTGTCAGAAGCCACCACAACAGTTTCACTGCTGCTTGCCTATGTTGAGGCTTGTGCAAAGCATCAAAGAGTTGGAGATTGATGCTCAGGGAAAGAGACCCTGGAAGTGGACTTGCATTCTAATCCAGTCTCCCACCTTGTCGTTGATTGTTTCATGGGATGGATGGTCCATCTGAAGCCAAAATTGTGTTTGCTTTACATCCAGCCCTGAGAACAAGCTCTGGCCACACTTGTTCAAGTATTCTCAGCCAGGGATGACTTACAAAGGCTTCAAAGTAAAATGAACTGTCTTCAAAGTGTGTTAAGCCTTCTCCAGCTGGATTATAAATCCAAGTAAAAGAAAAACCTGAAAAAAAATTCTGTTGTCATTTCCAGGAAAGCAACATCCCCCTTCTCAGATTCTAAGAATTTTGAAGAATGAAAATGCTGTTTAAAGAAATTATTTTTCTGGGTTTTTTTTATTTTACCTCAACCCTGACTCTTGTGCTCTGGTATAGTGAAATATTTTTTAATTCTTTCTGAGAGCTGTTACACTCAGGAGGACTAAAGGTGCTGTGGACACCTGCTGTGACCAAAAGACGTTCACTGAGATGAGGAATATTCTTGAAGTCTAAAAAGCTGGACTCTGTGATGTAGGTAGGAAAATTTTCATTAATGTAATAGCAGAATATAGCTATGCTTCTCATGGTATATTTATATCCATAAGATACCCAGAATCAGCTATGTGATGAAGCCATCACCAGTCAGCTCAAGGAGGTTAATTGTTAGGGATATATTTCAGAGTGGAATTATATGGATTTAATTATAAGTACCTGACTGTGGTGGGTTGGCCTTGGCTGGGTGACTGTTGCCCACCAATGTTATTCCCTCACTCCCCTACTCAAGTGGACAGAGAAAAGAAAATGTAATGAAAGGCTCGTGGGTCAACATAAGGACAGGGATAGGTCCCTTGCAGATTATTATCACAGTAAAAGAACCTCAACTTGGGGACAAGTTAATTTTGTTTATTGCCAATCTAATGAGACTGGGATAATAAATAAACTCAAATATTAAAATCACCTCCCCCCAGTCTCTTTCTTCCCTGGCCCAGCTCACTCCCAATTTTCTCTAGCTCCTCCCCACAACAGCAAAGGGAGGTGGGGAATAGGGGCTGCAGCCAGTTCATGACATGTTGTCTCTGCTGCTGCTTCCTCCTCAGAGGGAGGACTCCTCACACTTTCCCCTGATCCACTCAGGTCCTCCTACAGGAGCTGGTCCTCTGTGAACATCTCCAATGGGGGTTCTTCCCACAGGCTACAATTTTTCACAAACTGCTCCAATGTGAATCCCTTCCATGTGGTGCACTCCTTCAGGAACAGACTGGTCCAGCATGATCCCCCACATGGGGAGTAGTCCTGCCAACAAAACTGTCCCAGTTTGGGCTCCTGTCTCCGCAGGGTCACAGCCACCTGCAACCTGTGGCATCTACCTGCACAGTGAGGGGCTCCTCCACAGGCTGCAGGTGATCTCTGCCCATGGCAGATCTCCATGGGCTGCAGGGGCACATCCTTCCTCAGCATGGTCTTCTTCATAAGCTGCAGTGGAATCTCATCTCCAGACTCTGGAGCACCTCCTGCCCCTCCTTCTGCACTGACCTTGGTGGCTGCAGGGCAGATTTACACTCTTACTCCTCTCTCTCAGCTGCTCTTGTGCAACAGTCTTTTTCGCCTTCATAATTCTGCTGTCCCAGAGATGCTGCCACCATCACTGATGAGTTCAGCCCTGGACAGCACTGGGTCTGATTTGGTGCCAGCTGGAGTTGGCTCTGTCAGACATGGGGGAAGCCTCTGGCAGCTTCTCACAGAAGCCATTCCTGCAGTCCCCCTGCTTCCAAACTCTTGCTATGCAAACCCAATACACTGACATATGTTTATCTATTTTAAGGGATAGCAGTATCTTACTGAGAAATTATTTATTGATACCATATGGCAATCCCAAAAATTATAGCTAAATTAAGTTTAATTTATCTCATAAAACTTCCATTTGTTTTTCAATTAAAATAAAAAAGACTTAAGGACTGAAAATATTGTCTAACAGAGCTTGCGGGTTTTTTCAGATTGAGTTCTTAAGATGTTTAAGCTGTATGGTGCTACCATAAAGAAATACAGATGAGAAATGCCTTTTACACACTAATTCCTAAGCATTCATTTTAAAGCTGTTGTGTTAATAACCTCTTGTAGATTGCTTTGAAGGCTTTAATCCTCAGAGATCTCTCAGTTTCTAGAGATCCAGTAATGATATATAGTATATATCTAGAAATCTGTTAAAGATCCAGAAGTCAGACAAAATATATGTGTAATAAACTTTGTGATTCAGTGAAAAAGTCTACTAGGAAGCCCTCCACTTTATTCACACAAAGAAATTTAGGAATAAAGTTCCTTTCAAACTATTCTATCACTACAATATCTCTAAAGCATAAGAAGAAAAGAAAATATATTTGATGTTATGACTACAAATAAGTACAGAAATTTCAAAGAATTGCTTCTGAAATATTTAGGTATGTCCTCTGAAAACACTCTAGATAATGAGAAAGGGATGTAAAAGGTACATAAAGGGCTATCAAGTTATTACTGTCTTGTGTGTTGTACCTGTGTGTTGTAATTGAGTGTGTGTGCTGCAAACTGCCTTTTTGTATGTGCCTGGTGGTTAAACAAAGAAAGAGAACATGAAAAATTTGATGCAGAACTAGCTGTTTTATTTTTCATTTGTAATGCAATTTCTTTTTCTACTACTTCATATGACCTCCTCTACTGAAGTTGTGTTGATCATAATGATATCTTAGGTAGTCTTATGAAAATCAAGGAGCTGGACTCTGGTCCTTCCAGCTTGAGATATTCTATGATTTTCTATATATAGCATCTTGATTGCCAATGACATGATATATTTTGGGTGTTGGACAGCCAGGGATGGACAGTGAATTGGCCTTAATCAGCAATGAAGTGAGCATTAACTTAAGGCCATTAGAAACACCTTGTTGTGTTATCATGAGTCATGGTAAGAAGAAAAGGATCATGAAAGCAGTTCTGTTAATATTGCAGTTCATATAAGGTAATGTTCTTGGTTCCTGCTTATGATTGGGTTACAACATTTTACATAAATGGTTACATTTTAGTTCATTGGTTTGCTATCCTGGGCCCTCGGTTATATATTGTTTTGGTTACCACATTAGAAAGTCTTTGGAGGTTGCCCTATACAGTGTACAGTTCCTTTACCTGTTGATGTGTTTTTATTTTATTCATTACTGATTATTTTTGGGACTACTTCATGGTTCCTATTCCTATTCTTTTGCCACGTGGCTCCTGGCTGGCCTGATCCTGAGGTCTCGGGACCCATCGCAACAATATATGAGCCCAAAAAAAAAAAACAATTACATTAAATACAAGGTTTCTTTTTCAGAGCTCCTCACTGGAGAATAAATTACAATCTGAAAACAGGGCCTGAACAGCCATCTAAAAATAACATGGCTTTAGTAATTGTATTTAATCTATTTTCACTGTCATATTTTTATATCAATGTAATTATTAGGAAGGTTAAAATTTTGATAGACATTATGTATTCCACTAACTAACAAATAATAATGGAATTACTGAAAGGAAGAGAAAACTTACAAGTCACTTTCAAAAGTGAGATTATGTCAAAACTGTTTATATGAAGATAAATTGCACTTAATATAATCAAAAATACAGTAGAATAGTGCAATACCATCAAAAGATTTCAACATATATTTAGGTAAATTTTTCTAATAGATATCAAGACCTCATAATATCAATGTTTCTGGAAAGTATGCAACACTAAAAATCTGAACTGGAAAAACAAAAATACACATTTCATTTAAATTTGTTTTCTTCCTTATCTGGAGTGAGCTACAGGGGTATTTTCCTCTCCACTGGACATGACACATATGTGCCTTGCATAGGGAATTTGCCCATCATATAAATATAGGATAGTGCATAGCATCATCTGTTAAGCAATTTTATCATGCTGCAAAATAAAAAAAAACTTCATTACCATATATGACATCTATTCCTAATATTTCAGAAACGTCTTTTCTTAAGTGTTTGCATAATAACAGACTAATGTAAATAAACATATAATTTCCTCTAGATAATATAACAAAATTATGTTTTACTTTCCTTTTTTTCCCCCTCCTTTCTTATGATCATGGAATTACTATAAACAGAAGACTTTGACTAATTTATTCCAATCATATTTTGGGAAAAGTGTCAGGACTTTGTTTTCTTTTATTTTGCAGATTTATCTGTCAGTTGTTAATGGGTTTGTTTTTCCAAATGTTGTTCTAGATACTGTCTTTCCCAAGTCAAAGCTCACTAGGAGAGTAATTAAGAGATATAAATTTAGGGAATGCAGAAACCTCAGGTCTTACCTCCTCTTAAGCTCTTTCAGATGCAAGAGAGACTATGGGATATCTATCTATATTTATGCAGGGGGAAAAAAGCCAAAGGAAATTTCCTTATGAACAAAAACAGAGCTTTATATACTCATCTAGAAATGTTCTTATCTCAAGATAGCTGGTTGAGAAGACAGAATATGGTTGTCTGATTCCTTTAAAAACCAGAAGCAGATCATTACCATGTTTAATTATATCCAGAATCTGAATTGTCACAGTGTTCTTGAAGCCTAATTGACACATTATAGGAAGTGACTCAAAGTTCTATAAAAGACTCTTGATCTTGTAACTTGAGCATCTTGTCAAACTCTGTTATTGCATTTTCAGCAAAAATCCACATGGCAAGATTGTGACAAGAGGTTCCTCAGATGTAAGCCATCCTGTTCCTCAGTTTGAAGAAGATGGAGAAGTGGGTAGCCCAGATTGCCTGAGTCATGGGAACTAGCAAGAAACAAGAGAGAGACTCATTAGACATTAAATTCACATAAGAAGATAAAAGGTCTTGCTATTCAGGGCATCTTTCACAGCCAAATATCCTAATCACCTAGACAAGGATGAGACTAAGCAGCAAAAGCACCACCATCACTTTAAAAAAAGGCATGAGGCAGCTGCTCTCTGAGCAGTACATATGTCTTTAGGCTCTACACAGAATTACTCACTCCCTTCTGGTGAAGAACAGCATTTCACTCACATCCTTGTACTGGTATTTCCTACAGACTGACTCTAGTCAGTGCTGATTGCTGTGATTACCAATCCAGGTTAAGCACCTCTCCTGCCTCTATCATTTCTGCCTCTGTCATTTGCACAAATAAGCATATCAGCATCACCAATGGCTTTCTCAGAGATAGCTGCTCATTTCTAGGGGCTCACAATGCTGAGGATTACACTGACAAACTCCTGTTTTTGCTTGTGACTTGGTGCTTGTCAATTTTAAGCCATTTAGACCTGGCATTGTCAAACAAAAAAACCTAGGCCTAGGGTGAGAGAAGGGCATGCATACTAGTCAAGTTTCACTTATGCAACTATAAATAATCCAGGATCTCTCATGTTCAGAACAAATGACTCATAGCAAAAGATTCTGGGAAGAGAGGGGTCTTAATCCTCTGATTGTCTTTCTGGTAAAGAAGGCAACAGAAAGGAGCAAGGATAGCTGCTATATTATTATGATTAATATGTTTGGATGAGAATCTTAGGATGATTAGCCAGGATACAGACTATTCCAGCTAAGTGATTTACAAAGAGCCAGGATAGCCAAGTGCTTAGGATGCCTTGGAAGACCAAGCAAAGCTGTGGACAAGCTGAGGGTGGGCTGGAAGGATAAACAAAAAAACTGTGCCAAAGGAGTCAAACATCTCGGGGGAGATGGAAATTAGACTATTTTTTGTATCATAATATCTGATGTCAGGGCTTCCAAGAGAAATCTTTTTGAATTCTTTCAAGGTGAAAACAGAAGATCTTCTGAGAAAATCCATTCTGATGGGGGTTAACTTTGGGAAAAGATCTCCAGAGAGGGAACAGTCAAAGAGAAACAGAGGCAATTCTGGTTTGATTCTAAACATTTCTATTTTTATTGACTAGGGAAAAGCAGTTTAGTTTGACTAGTGTCTATACTGTCTCTATAAATAATAACTCCAAAGGAGCACTGTCCGGAGGGGTGTAGTTAGTCATCTCTATCACAGAATCATTAAATAATCAGATCATGTCTTTCCTTCTGAACCAGCTGTGACCTGAATTTGGAAATAAACGCAAGGAAAAAACACAAGGAAAAAATTCTTATGATTTATGAGGTGTGGTGAATCTGTGTGAAATCCAAAGTTAAGTAGTAGAATCTTTCCTAGATTGTCATTCTAACACATTGCTTGTGTGAAAATGTTTACTTTAAAAAACTTGATTTCACAGAATCATTTTCCACCTAATTCTTCTAGTTATAAAATAGATTCTTTGTAAGAAAGCTGAAGTTCTTCTTTGTAAAAAGAATGAATTTTAAAAAAGAAAAGTCTGAAGTGGCAAAATTATTAAATACTCATTATTATGAATTCAAACAAACAACCTGATGTACCTAATGGACTTTTGAGGGGACTGGTAATTTGAAAAATCATTAGAAAGTCATGCAAGAAAGAGTGAGGTAAATTTTAAAAGGATATAAAAAAAAATTAGGGGTATTAAGAAATCTGAACACCCACACATAAGTGAAATCAGAAAGAAAAGAAAAAGAGAACAGTGAGAAAGGAAAGTTTAACCAGTGGCATTTATAAAATGTAGATGAGAAAATATGAATTTTAGGTTACATTGTTTTTAACGAGAAAAGATTTACTCTTCCTCTTGGACATGTTCATGCAGAGCTGTCTCCTGTGGTAGGATGTGTTTTCCTAGAATAAAACCTTAGGAGTCCTAAAATCTGCTGCTGATATATATGTTTATATATAAATATAACCCAAATATATTACTGATTTTTAAATAATTTTTCCCATTATTTTTATAATGTCTAGAATCTTAATTAGCTAAGAACAGAAGGACAAGACAAAAATAGGATGGACTCTTCTGTTAAACATGCTTTTTTAATTGAACAGTTGTAGCTGGAAATTTTATTATCTGTTCCTCTACACTGTTTAAAAATACAAATGTGCATTTTATTCTTTTGACTAGCAACTTTTTAAATAAAGTGTCTGAGCTCACAAAAATTTATGATTTTTTAATTTTCTTAATTTTTTTTTAATATTTTTTTTTTTTTAGATTTCATGGGTTGCTTTGTTGAGAAATTGTATTCCACTGGGATGAAATTTTTATTCTGGTTCTTACAGAAGCAAGAGCTGGGAGCTCCCTGATTCTTTATGGGTCAGAAAAACTAAGGACTTTGCTGGCAAAACTCTCAGAAAAAGGCATTCCTATACCACCAGAATGAGCATATTATGTTTGTAAAATTGCCATGGAAATGAAATAAAATCAAGATTATTAAAGAAGATATTTTTCTAAGATGGGAAGAAAATGAGTTTGAAAGTAGATAACCTATTAGACTCAGATGTTCTCTCTAAATATGCTAATTGTTGCTGCCTAAGAAGAAAAATTCCATTATCACTGCCAGGTTTATTTCAAGTTTAACATTTTACTGATTTCAATTTTCACTGTTTTTTACATACTTCTATAATATTGCTAAAAGTTATTGCAGGACATTTTATGTCAGTTTTCCAAACAAATTCTATAGTTAACAAACATTCATTGTTTTACCCTTAGATTTCAAAAAGAACAAGTTTTTTGCTTCTTCCTTACCAATGCGTTTTCAATTGGAAAAATGTTGCAGAAAGCCCACTTTGATTTTCTCCTCCTGGCTTTGGTGGAGGTGGAGGCAGAGGCTTTGACAGAGGAATCACACACTGCCAGTGCTCTTGCTAAGGCCACCTTGTCTGTCATAGTTGATTATTTCCTGAAGAGGTCTGTCTGATCACCACGTAAAAGATTTTATCCAGGATGCTGACCTTCACTCTCATTTTACGGCTTCTGTCTGTCCGCTGCAGTTTGGCTGAGTGTTTATTTAGTCAAGAAATTGATTCTAATCCGAGGTGGAGAATGCTCAGGAGGCTTTACTGCCTATTGACCTTAGAGCAACTCATAATGCATGTTCCCAAAGCTGGCCACTTGGATGGCATGCCTAGAGATTCATGTACACATTTATCAATCACCCATATTGATACTGTGATATTTATCACGGGGCGAGTGGGCAGTAAAGAGGAGAGTTTTGAAAAAACACTGAAGATTAGGGAGGTGATGCTGAACAAAGGGGAAAAAGAGGAAACTAAGCATACAGAAACTTAAATAACACACCTATAGGTTTCCCATAGTGAGGAAGTTTTGAAAGTATTGTGGGGAAAAAAAGAAACTTTCTGGAAGGAAAATCTGTAGTTTTCAGGGGACTTATCTGCTCAGTCTATGCATTTAAGAAATCCGTATGGAAGGATTAATAAGAATTAATTAATAAGAAACAGAAAAATATGGGAGATAATGATGATTAAAGCAATATTTTCTGCTCCTTCAGAAGTAAAATTTAAACAAGCTTAATTTTTGGTAAATGATGTATCCTGCAGTTTAGTCCTGTAGCTGCTGTTTTTATGAAGTCTCCAAAAGAATATATGACAATGCTGGAATGAGCCTAGTTAAAATCAATGGGAGCCACCTCACTTTTCACCTCATTCATCTGCTTGCTTTAGGTGTCTTTCTGTCATAAAAATCAAGATGATGTAAGCCGCAGCCAGTAATCTTGATCTTGGCTATTATAACTATGTATAAAAATGTATTTCAGTAGTGGAGATTAGAAATCACATCACAGTGCTTTTCCTTTTTTCCAAGGCTTTACAGTGTGTTACTGTCTGCTAGACATGTCCTTAGTGATGTTCCTTGAGACAGAATCTGTTTGAATGTAGCAACATCAACTCTGACAGAGAAATGCCCTTCTGACACTTAAAAATGTGTATGCACGGATAACCCAAGAGTAACAGTACTTTTTCCTAAAGTGCTGTGACAACTTTTGTGATTTGGGCTGAAATTTAAAAAGCTTGTGTCTTTGCAAAGTCTTGCCATAGTTCTAATCTTATGACTAGCTGAAATTGTCAAACTGTTTCCTTTTTTTCTCCACATTTGACATAACTGAAGTTGTAGAAACTACCATCAGCTTGCATGCAGCAAGCTGAGATTTTTGTCACTTCACAAAGACACATGCCAGAACATATAAGGAGGCCACTGAGGGATAAGAAGAAAGTATGTTATTTTTCTGGCCTGCTTGTCTCCTGTATTGTAAATTCTATCATCACCAAGATTTTAATCAGGTATATGGATGAAAAAATTATTAACTCTATTAGACAATAACCTCTTTTTTCATTTTCAAACCCCCAAAATGCATAAGAAAGCTTGAAATTGAATTCTAAATTCTTCCTTAAAGAAAGCATATATTTTTCTTTTTTTTTTTGTAGAGAAGGTTGCATTTAGATAGACAGTGTAATATGGTATGAATAACATTTGAAAATTTTTGCTACAACACATTTCAGTGGTCTCAGCAATAGCTCATACATTAAACTACGCAAAAGAAGAAGTTCAAAGGCTTTTGGCTGTCCTAAGGAGTTAGTAGTCTAAGGATGAATGGAAATAAAATAATTTAGTAAAAAACTTATGGTGGAGAATAAGAAACCATTGATTTTATACTGATAAACATGAAAAACAGTGGGCATGGAACAGTGTGCAATCTCCATGCTGTCATAACTAAGAATTTCAGGCTCTTTTTTCCCATTTTACTCTCTGCCTATCATAAGAAATGTTTATGCTAGTTAAATGAAATACAGCACAAAGGGGAGAGGAGCTGAAATGTGAATGCCTAAAAATTTGATAGGTTGTGTACTGAAATGATTTTATAACTTCCCTCTAGATCACGTCGTTCTATTTTGCAGATGTTCACTTTTAATCAGAATAAGAGACAATTCACTTTGCCTACAGAGGAAAACAGCGAGTTCATTCAATGACTGAGTGAGAACTGATGAAACCAATGTATGTGCAAGTTCTCTCCTGTAGCATCAAGTGACCAAATCCACAGGAGCTTTGACAGGGCATATCTGAAATTGCCTTCAGTTTCTCTCTGGCAGTGTTAGCTGAGAATGCAGACTATAACATTTCAGCTGTAGAAATGCAGTGACACTGAAATCAACAGTAGAGCTCAATGTGTCTGTAACTGCTCACTTTTAAAAAAAAGTCTGAATTTATTAACTCTCAGATACTAAATGCATCTGTTTTCAGTGTCAAACCTTTCAAAAGACAAAGCTTGTTGTACTTTAGCTTAATGCTCTGCATTAATCTACAGAATCACTCTGGCAGGTTATAACTGTACAAAAAGGAAATCATTTGCTCCATATAAAAGTGAAACAAATGCAGTACTTTGCTAAGATGGTATAAGGTTCAGAAATATTCATTTTATGACCAATCTAAATGAAATCTGACAAACCTGTCATACAAGTTGCTTTATTTTCCTTGTAGATCTCAGGAAATGGAAACACTGGGTGGCTGGAGTTGCTGTTTCTGTGGTTGTTTGGGGTTTTTTCATGCAAAACAGCATAACACTATGGATTATCCTGAAACATAACTCCTAAATCTGCTTAATTTTTTTAAGATGTTTTGCTTTAAAGTAAACAATTAATTATTTGCAACTTATAGGATGAAGAAGCTAAATGTATTTCACTCAGTAAAATCTCAGGAAAGAGATAAAAGTAAAATAGCTAGAAGTGAACCCAGGAGAGGAGGAATTATGGCATGAATTTCTCCCATCTGCTCATTTTGGTGTGCTTCCATATTTATTTCTCTTTCTGTCAAGTGCAGATTATGAAAGCTTTAGATTTTTATCTTACTTGAAAACTTTAGTGAATATGAGCCAAAGTATCTCAAGTCAGGAGCATGATTAAGAAGTAGTCTCTTAGCCAAAAGAAATCTTAAAAGGCTGCCTCCTTATGGACTTACTTGAGTATCTATTTAGAAAATACCATAATCTGAACAACCTATTCATTAGTGTGAGTATGTTAAAATCCTCGACCTACTCATAATTTCTGATTAAAACCACTAAATCAATGTTTTAATTAGTTGAGTAGAACAGACTTCTAAAGCGTGTTGTTCTTGAGGCTGACCAAGTACTGCATCTGCCCTCCTTACAAATATGTCAAACAGCTAAGTTAGCTGGTAGGACTTGAAGTTGAGTTGGCAAGAGGAGACTTCGGTGATTGTAACAGCCCAAGATATTATAGATAGGTTTTTTTTATGCTTTTGATGTTAATAAGAATATTATTTTAATATTAATAAGAATAATATTTTCTTTGTATATAGCTGCATCTTCCCGATTTGCTGATTATTTTGAAGTTTCTTTGAAAGTTCCTAGATTGGTAGTCATCCACATAACTTGAAAAGTTATTTATCACTCTTCTTTCAGTCCCAAACCTCTTCTAAGGAAAATTTGTCAGGTCATTCTCTGGAAATCTGAACACTCGTGGTATCATGTCAAATCATTGGCTTGATAGAAACCAGTAATTTTCCTAATAACATAGGTGACTAATGAAGGATTTGACTATTGCAGAGTTTGCTTTTCCGGTATGTTTAGCACTAGGTTAGTAAAAAATAAGTCTTGAAGCTTCCAAAAGAAGTCTTTATTTTCTCTAATCACTCAGATCCTCTGCAGATTAGTAAGAGTATTTAAAACATTTACAGTTTCAGAATAACTCAGGGCATTTTCAAATAAGCAATCTCAAAAGGCAATTAGATTCATTGAAGAGGTTAACAGAGAATTTTTGGAAAATAATATGTAGCATTCAGTTAAAAGATGGCTGTGGGATTGTCTGCACTTTGATGGCTTTAATTATGCACCTGACTACACAGAAAATATAGGTGTGGTACTGTGAGAAGTCTCTACCCTAACTGCCTTCATTTCTCACTTTTGTAAATGAATAGCACTTAAAATGCCATTATGGTGTCTAGGTTCCTTCTCAAAAGACATGTAATCATTAAAATGTATAATATAAATGAGAGAACAGATATTCTGCAATATAATAGAAACCCATAAAGTCTTGTGCTATTTCTTTTGCTTCATGTTGATATTGAAGACATGCTGAAATGGTTTTTACCATATTCTTTTTGGTTTGTCTTTTTATATTGTGCCTTGTATCTCCTCACAATCAAATTGTTAGTCTTATTTAAGAATTTTCTTTAACATTAGGAAACCCTTTTCTGAAGCCCCACATGCACCCATGAGGTGTTGGTGCCTACGTCCATCCTGGACTAACAGTTCCCTATCCAGGTAGGGATTACTCACAGGATTCCACAGGCAGGTAGCCTGTATCTGACTTAGTGATAAGGGAATGGTTTTATTTGTTTTCTCAACTAATGCTGTAAAGGTTATTTTTATCACTATTCTGTTTAAACATTCAAAGGCAACACAGTGACTTATTTTTTCTGGATTTACAAGCAAAAAAACCCTCAAAAGTGCACATGAGCTTGGAATTTCATGTTATGACTTGAGACTTTTGAATTTTGATTCAGTTCAAGGTCTAGAGATCTAAATGAGATCGAATGATTTCTGAGATTTAGATAAGTTTTTACTACTGAGAAGGATCCTAGCCTGATTTTTTCTGATGGCTTGGAACATTGGTTGCTGCTGCTTTGTTGTTTCTGGATGAAAAATGGGCTTTGTTGTTTGCTTTTTTAATTTTTTTAATCAAATACCTCTGAGAAAAGGAAATGTGAACATAGATAAGGAAATTACACTGGTGAAACTTGTTTTTCCTCCCTTAAAATAGATCACAGTTTCCTCAGAGGAAAAAAAAAAAAAAAAGGCAAAACAAAAAGCTATACATTTAGAGAATGGGATGTTTAATATTAAGTTCTTTGCATTTAACTTATTTCAATATGAAAATCAATTTCTGGTTTCAAGAGAGAAAACTAACCTAGTTAGGAGAATTGACAAATTTGGCCAGTCTCACTGCATTACTGTGGCTGAGTACAGCTGAATTGTTTCACAGCTTAGCTCTGCTAAGCACTGCCAGCTAGCATCACTAGCAATTTTTCTTTTGGGCATCCAGAAATCTGTGATTCCCCAAGGAACCATGCTGACCCAACTGTTTCTGAAGCTGCTGCTTCAGAATAGCTCTATTAGAGGCTTAGACTGGTGCTGACTGTTAGGAAGGTGATCTCTAACTATATATCTTATACTCTTTAACAATTCTAGGAGGCAGTAGACCACTCAGTCTTTAAACTAGAAAAATCCCAGAAGAGCTGTTCACAGAACTAAAGCTTTGAATTATGAGTACAGTATCAGATTACATCTTCCTTGATAACAGAACAAAGCCTAGTCAATTCTGGCTACTATTAGTGTTAGAGAAATATATCTGCTTTATATTCTGCTCATATAAAAACATTTTAACACAATATTAGAAGTGCTTTAAGAATATTGCTTCAAAGTTAGGAAGTTCTGGAATTCATTGGTGAGCTATGAGATGGTATCACGCAACTAGAATGCTGATAGAAAATCAAACTCAATAAACTTTACACAGAGCTGCAGTTTTCTAGACAAGTTTCTTGGGGGGGTTATCTGTGCAGGTTTTTTTCCTCCATCATGATCACCTCCTAATTTACCACGTATTACCAAAGCTTGTCTTAAAAAAATACATTGTCTATATATGTCTTCTGATGGCTTTTATTCCACAGTCACAATGTTTCAATAGCACTCACTCTGATAGATGCTTTGACCAAACACTCTCTTCCTGCCCTGCAGTCAGTCTTACTCTGACATTCACCCCACCCTGATCCTCATCCTAATCTCACTCTGCAGTTACCTGATGTTGAAGCTTCCAGCACAGAGCACAGTCTTTTTTTTCCAGATGATTGGTATTTTACTTTGCTTTAGTATGCTGCCAGAAGTGACTCTAAATCCCCTTACTACTCTACACCTTATTTATTATAATCTTACCCAAAATGAGTGTGTATTACAGTATTCATTTCTCCAGGCTACTCATTTCATATCCAGTTCACTCAGTCCCTATTAATTCTCTCACCTCTTTCACCTTTTTGCTTGATCACCTTTGCTTACCAGTGTTTCTCAGCCAGACTCTTTCCTTGCTCAGACAGAATAATTTCTTCTTGCTCTCTATTTCTCCTCAAACCAGTTTTCAATCTTCTCTTTTTATGCAACATATAAGAAAAAACAACTCATGCCAGGGCATCCCCAGGGTGTTTAGTCCATGGGGCTCTGGTTTATTTGGGCACAGTTCTTCATTCAGTGTCTGTGGAACTTTTCAATCTTTATGTTTCCCCTCCTCATGGATCTGTCTCCCAGCTGAATTAGTATCCACTACTAATTGCAATTCTCACTTCTATCTTACCATTTTGTTTCCTCTGTAACATGTTACATATTCCTGACCAAATCCTATCAAACACCTGGTATCTTTCTTATAAACAAATTATTCTCTGCTCAGAGAAATTCCTAGAATTTCTTAGCAGAATTAAAGCTTTCCTTTCTTTGCCTTATAATGAGTGAATTAATTTTACTGAAATTTTCCAAGTTAAAAGTCCATAGTCCAAGTAAAAACATATGAGGTGAAATTCCACAGAAAATACTTGCTTTTTAATTGCATTAGGGTTCTATTTTCATTCTTACATATCACAGTTGAAATACAACCCAAGAAATAAATGGGTCACACTGCAGACTACTGATAATATAGATAATATTTGCTATATTTATAGGCATTAAAATTTCCATAAATCACTTTATTCTAATCTAAAAAGAAACATGAAGCTGACAATTACCAAGCAGTAAAAGGAAATTGTTTTACAGAGCCTCAGAAATGAGATATCAAATTTAATGACTCTTTCTTGTTTTGACAGATTTTTAATTATATCATAGGTATTTTGTCTTTTTTTTAACATGATTTGTAAGGCATATGTTTGTAGTAATAGTAAAAATAAGCATAATCAGAAGAAGATGCCTATAACAATAAAAAGTAATAAAAATAATAGTGCTAAAAGCACTTTGTGTAAAAATTCCTAGTGCTATAACAAAATAAGCACAGGAAAATGTCATTAAATCAATATTTATATATGTATATATTAATATGGGTATGGTCCAAATGTGTTTCTATCTTCTTCCTTAAAAAAATTATTTTATTTTCCTAGCAGACCTACATTACTGAAAGACTTAGATTATTTTAGAGTTCCCCATATAAAATAAATTTAAGGCAAATGTTTTAAAAAATGACATAATAAAACTTCCTCTCAAAATACTTTATCATTAAAAGCAATATCCATCCAACTCCATGGCAATAACATTACAAGTAAAAGCATTCTCAAGAATCTTTTTGCTCTTTGTCTTCTAGCACTTGGTTATATTTCCTTAGACAGCTGTTAAATGCACTGCTGCAAAAGTAAGAGGTAACATAAGCCAAATATCTGGCAAGAAAGCATCAGGAAATAAAGCTCCTCAATTCCTTTCAAGACAATCACTTATCTAGAACACTGTAGCCAAAAAAAAAAAGCTGTAGGGAAAAAGTGCATAGATAATTGGAAGAAGAAAGATAAACAGGAAGGGAAAAGAAAAAAAAGCATAAAAAGGCAAAAAAAAAAAAATGCTTGAGCTTTCCAGAAAGAAAGGTTAGAGAATGTTAACCATCAAAAAGTTAAGGAAATTGTCTGAAGCTAATTCCTATATAGTCAATAGAGATAGGCCACTCTGAGAAGTGTCCAAAATACAAAAAGGTAAGTAGACCTTCAAGTACCTTGTGCTCTTGCAAAGAGAAGTATAAGGACATGCTTTAAAGAAGGATAAATTTTGGATGAAAGTATTACATATTAATGCCACAGAAAGAGACAGGTGCTTGAACCCTGCTGAAGACTAGAACCTTAAGCTATAGCATTAAAGGAAGATCATGGTCAACTTATATTTTGCCTGTTACAAGACTTCCATGTTGCTATAATGAAATAAAGCTAAAAGATATTATAAAGCCCATCTCCAAAAGAGCTCATAGCAGAAAAAAAAGCAGATATTCTTGATGAAAAGAACTTAAATACTGAGCAATAGAATTTAAACTTCAGAACTTAAATACTGAGTGCAATATAATGTAGGCACAGGGGCAATTTTGAGTGAAATTAGAGGTCACCTGTGTGAGCCAGCAAACAGGCAGAGGTACATGGGTACATGGCTGTCACCTTCACTTTGCATTCCAGAACTCATTATAGCCTGTCTATAAATATGTGATAAAGATAAGACTTTAAAGTACAAGGGGTGAAAAAAGTGGTGAGGTTGACTTGAAATAACACATTGAATCATTGAATGGTTTGGGGTGGAGGCGACCTTTAAAGTCATCTAGTTCCAGCTGCCCTCTGTGCACAGGGACACCTTTCACTAGAACAGGTTGTTCAGAGCTACATCCAGCCTGGCCTTGAACACATCGAGTCGAATACTTGATCAAGTCATCAACTTTGAAATCTTGTTAGATATTGATTGTACATGAAACTTTAAAAACTCTTTTCTAATCACCTCAATGGATTAGCCAGATTATTTCATCCCAGTGGAAACTGTACAGGCAGTGTTATGTTTCTCACCAGTTCATTTTTCTCCCATGTTCTGGACAAACAGTTTCTTAGATGAAACATTTAATTTTTCGATCACTAACATAACACCTTACGTTAAGTCTTTCAAAGGAAGAAAGATGTATAAAGCTTTTACTGTGAAACACTTTTTGCAGAAATGGATTATTCTGTCCCATATTTCAATTGTTAAATTTTCTACCCAATTATTGTCACCACTTCCTTTTAAGTTTTAGAAGGACTGACTTATATCAGGTGTAGTCTATTGGTGTGGAGAAATGAGATAATTCAACTTCTCTTTATGGAAGTGATGTTCTTTTAAATAGCTGAGTTTTAGCCATCCAAAAATGTTTTTGTCAAACAGCCTTGCTACACTACAGTAATATCTTTATCCCAATCTCATTCTCTGGAAAACTTTCTTTAAACGTGATATCAGCCAAATCATCATAACACCAATATGTGAGCTTCAATAAAGCTCATGATTTAAAAAACCGTTTCCGGCCTTCAGAAATGGCTGGCTTTAATCATGCCATATTTTTACTAATTTCAAATTGTTTCTTATGTTGTGCATCCACACAGAGCACCAAAACTAAAAACCTATATAATGTTTTACAATTTCACAATTTTAAGCTAACATTAATGACTTAAAAGCAAAGGCTTAATTGACGACTTTATTTTTCAATAAATAACAGAATAAATATTCAGTTCCCTGAAGAAGAGATTTATGTCCCAAGGAGTAGTAATAAAGATCTCAATATTTATTTTCTTAATGAAAAATTAACCACTACCTTAATGAGTGCAGATGCTTTAAAGTTTTCCAAGCTTGTAACTGATCAAATATTTTCTAATATTTTACTTTCTTTCTATATAAAATTAATATCCAGATGTGCTTATCTCTTTCTTTTTTCTTTTAAATGCTTTAGTCATTGTGTTTTAAGAGTAGCTCCTTTTGATCTGTTTTTATCTGTTCTCACTGAAAATGTGTTACCTGCAATAAATAGACTAGATCAGCATCTTTTTTTTTGTCATGTGCATGTTAACACATACAAAAGCACTTCTACTGTTTGTAAAGCATCTGTTATTATCTTTTGTTTTGCACACATAAAAATCAACCCCATTCCAAATCAAACCTTCTTAGCTGATGTCTTGTCTTGATCTTTTGCAAGCTACAGACTTAATGGAGAACAGCCCTTCCTTCATAGATATTTGTTTCCCATGTCATTTGAACTATATGATTCATGCCCTTCCAGGATTAATTTGTGCTCAAAATACATTTACATCCCTTTGTTCCCTTTTATTTAATCTCCCAGGAGATACTCATTGCTCTGATTCCCCACTTTGCTGGCCATCTGTCTGACCTCTAACCACGCTCTTACCTTGGCCCTCTGGGTTGCAGTACCTGAGTTTCCTATTACACTTTGGCCTGCTTTTAAACCTCAACTCCTTTGCTTCTCCTAAATTATTTCCTTTCCTCTGTGGTTTAGACATTAGTTCACATCTCAGTTCTTATGTTTTACATTGTCTTCAAAACAAACCCAGTGCAGATTTAACCACCCAAAATGACCTGAAGGTTGTGTTATTTTCCTCTCAAGAAATAACATCCCATCTAGTGTAATATGAAGAGGTATTTCATTCTCTTATTTTAGCTCTAAATTATTCTTGAAGAAATAGAGAATATAGAGGGAAAAAAAATCAGAGAAAAATTGTAGACACTAGTAGAAATTTTTGCATTTTTTTTTATCTTTGTCATTAAAAAATAAAAAGACACAGTCCTTTGTAGGCTAATCTGCAAATTTGCATCTGGTTCTGGTGAATGAAGTAATGAATGTCACAAAGTACAGCACCAAGTCAGTCAGCTTAGAGTGAGATTCCATCTTTTCATATATTAACACATTGATGCTGGAATCAAGGGTTTCAATTACTGAACATCAAATGTATAAAATAATCCTTAAATGATGAAGATTTAGATCCACTGTACAGCTGCTTAGCTCTGAAGTGTTCTTCAGCCTTGCCAATATGCATCTACATAGAGGAGACAGGTTACTTGTCATCTGCTACCACCTCATCTAAACCTCTGAAAATACAATGAATTCATGTGTGGTCTCTGAGAGGTGTTTATATGAGTTACCTTTGTCTTGGCAGCTGATTCAGAGGAAAGAAATCTTTCTTAAATGCTAACCACTTACTATTAGAATAAAATGGAATACATTTCACAAAAGCATTTTTCCTTTCTCTCCATGCTAAAAAAAAAAAAAAATATAAACCATTGAGTTGTTTTCCAGATCACAGGATGTGGCTTGGTAACTGGTTAAATGTACTATAATATCTGATTACTAGCTAAATCTTATGTCCTACAAAGTGTCAGACTAGAAAAAGCTGCTTGTTCAGAGCTAGTGAGACTTGTCACATTTAAATAAATTCTTTTTCTTTTCAGCCAAATAATTCAATTAATAATTCCCATTTCCAGGAGTTATAAATGAAATATGCTTGCTTGGCTGTTTTTTCTTTCACGTTAGTACAGATTTTAAAACTCCAAGTGTTCTCTTTGAATTACTTTTCTATGCAAACTGTGTTAACATTCAATGCAGAAAATCTGCAGTTACTGCAATTGGCCACAACCTGCTTAAAATAAAATGGAACTAATCAATCAGAAAACTCATTCTCCTCTCTGTGATAAGGCAAGCTGTTTGCATACATTCAAAGTGGATATGCTCCACCTGTTTGTTCAATGAGATGGCCTAGATTTAAGTGGCAATTAAAACTCACGGCTCTTTTCTCAACATCAGCTGCCAGGAAATGCCCCACCCATATGAAATTTTTGCATAATTAACAAAGGAAAAAATGTTCTATGAGTACTTAACACATGGTTACTTTGCATTGAGGGCTTTATATTTCCCTTTTTATGGCAACAAAACCATTCAATTTTATGATTTTCCTCACTTATGAAGCACTCATAAATATGAACTTGATCCTGTAAGATGCTGAGCATCTGGCCCAGGTCCAGAAAAGCACTTCAGTACATCTTTTAAATATGAAACTAATCTTAGGGTTTAAGTGACATTATCCCAGCTGCCAGTGAGCTTTCATGAATCGATAGGAGTGGGCAGAAAGAATAAGTCTTTGGAAAACAGAATTTCTGTCCTTTTGTTCAGTTCACTCCAGGTGTAGCTGAAGTCTGGTTTTTTCCATAACCCAGAAGACCGCTCCTTTGCTTTTAAGATTATGTTTTATTCTTTAAGCAGTGGGTTCTTTGCCTTGTTTTTAGCTGTGATATGATAAGTATTGTCAGGTACAACAGAAAATTATGTGAAACCAGGTGTTTCTTGCAATAACTGGCAAATATGCCAGAGCATACTGATTGCATGGTGAGAAATATACCAGAAGAGATGACGGTTCTGATTTCTTGTAGATCTAGTCATCATTCATATTTCAGTGAAAAACTGGGTCCACTTCATAGTCCTTGGCACATCACAACTTACAGAATCCCTACAGTGAACTCTGTTTGTCTAAGGAGCAGTTCTACTCCTGCATAATGAGTTTTATGAGAGTACTTAGGTGTATAATTGAGCACAAACTTAAGGATGCCGATTGATTGCAGGATCAGCATTTCTTTTTGTCACTGCAGCATTTGGTCCATGTGATCAACACTCCTTCAAAGTCAATAGTTTTGGTAGGTTTCAAGAATATATGAATGGTTTCACTGATCAAGACCTAGAGTCAATCTAACCTAACATTATTTTTCTGGCAGTGAACCAAAGTAAATGTCTAGACAGGAAGACTAGGAACAGGACAAACTTATAGAACCATGCCCTGTAATATCCTCTGAAGATCAAACTACTTTCATGTGAAAGAATTCCTCTGCTCAAGTATGGTAGGTCTGTTTAACAACCCACGGTTTATCCTTTCAATCTTTTCTGTAGCTTCCCTGAGACCCTCTAAACTTGTTAAATCAAGAGCATGCTGTAGCAAAAATCTGTTAAAAAGAGACATGTTTTTCTATTTTTACCTGGCTCCTATTGGCTAGAAATTTTGAGTTTCTTTCTCAATCTGGCAAGTGTGATCATCACAGAGTTGAGAAGATTTTTATCTCAATACACCTTCTTCATGCCAAAAATCTCATTCTACTGAAGATCTTTTTCACAATCTCCCTATTGTTATCCTAAACCACTCCTTTGAAGGAGGGAACAATAAGTGAGTGTTTCAGTTAACTAGTTTTCTAAAGAGTTTATTATTTGAATTGTCACACCAATTACTATGTAATAATTGATTTTTAGCAACTGATAATGTCAAAGCTTTACACAGAAAGCTGTCTGTCACAAAAGCTTGAATCTCTTGTCTTACTTTACCTGTTGGTTTTAATGGAACTGTTGCATTAATTGCACTGTATCATAGCTGATCCCTTAACAAGAACTGAAAAAAGCTTTCCTTAGAGTTGGATCAGATCTAAAACAGAAAAAAAGTTTTTCTTTTCTTCTCATATTCAGGACTTTAAAAAAAATAGTTTGAAAATGGTTAGATGAGAACAAAAATATATGAAGTATTATCCCTCCCAGGGACTCTAATACAAGCAAGTTATTGAAACATGGAAGGAAGATGACTATTTCAGTTTTGAACTTCAAAAAAGATGTGTCAGTTTAAAATATCCAGAGTTCTAGAGCATGAACCTGAATTCAAAGCTTTTCAGATCAAATGACTACTATCACCATTTTTCACAGAAAGTATATCCTAGTTCATTCATGAATTAGTTTGCCTAGGGGGGAGATAAATCTTTCCAATAAAACTAGGTATTGCAGTGAACTATTTCTATCATGTTAGTGTAAAACTTCAACAGATGGTGTGCTTTGGAAGAACATGGATTAATTTTATTTTCCTGTGAATGCTTTTATTAAAAAAAAAAAAAAGTATGTGCAAAGAATATCATAGCTTTCATTTGCTGTCATTCCTCTGGTCAAAGAAAGTTTTATAGCAAAATCAGGATTTAAAAATTATGATTTTGATTCATATTGAAACTGTTTATGGTCTTTTTAGGAAGCAACATTTTTAAAGGTAAAATATTTTCATCTTCCAATTCTTCTAAAAAGAAATTTCAGTCCACAAAATAAGATAAATCAAAACAAGATAAACCACAAATCTAAATTAAAAGTAATTTAAAATATATTGGCTTTTATACCCTTAAAATAGAAGTCATATAAATATTGTGTAAAAATAAATACCAGTGGTCAGATGGAGTACTCTGATAATTAAAAGAACAAGGCTAAAACTATCCTATCAACTCCTGTGGCTCTTTAACCTAACCTATAATTAAGTTTTCATTCTACACCATTAGTTCTTATCCACAAGAAACTGAACCAAAAGCTGTTCACCCTTATGGACACAAGCCCTAATATTGCTGGTTGGTGAACAAATGGCTTATCCTGCTTTTTGAGTAGGTAGTCAGTGGGACTATAGCTAACAGGGTATGAATGAACCACTGCAAAAGCTGTGGTTCAGTCCCGCAGGAACTGGCAGATTCTCTTTTCTGAGGCTTATTGATGTCAGATCTGTACTTCTGGGATGAGGCTGGCAAAGACTCTCACTGTTTCTCAGGACAAAGAAAAAAAATAAAGGAATATTGATAATATTCTGAAAAGAAAACAAAAATCCTAATTAAACTATTTTATACAATGGGTCAAATACATTGACTCTGTAATACATTTCACTGTTTCATCTATCTAAAGTCTTTCCATTATTTACTTTGTGTCTGGTGTCTCTGTCCACTGCTCTGTTCTCATGCAGAGTAATGCCAGAAATGCAACAGTGTCCCTCTTGCATTCAAGGCTGAATGATGATGATCAGTGAATTCAGAATTTGAGAGAATGATCTCTAAATACAGGTATTGCATTGGTGAAAGATATATGGTGGAAATAGTTGGTGAGGTAAATAATCAGTGATTTCATGTGTAAATTGAAACTGCAATTAGAATATGATAAGAATTATATGAAAAGGAAAAGAAAAAAGGAAAAATGTAAGACTGACTGGCAACATGTATATGCAATGCTACTCTGGACGTTAAACTGGCTCATGGATTCCTTTCCTTTGATTCAAGCTGTCAATTATTCCATTGTGCCCCAAGGCTCTCTCAACAATGACGATTCAGCTGATTGCAAATTCAACATCAAAATTGTTTGGTCTTCTTTTCATTGGTCTTATAACCCAGTTCATTTTAGTGATTCAGTTCAGTGTTATATCAGCACAAGCCACAGTGCCACAGATGCTCCACAACAGTGGATATAGGCGACAGAGGTAGGAAAGATCTAAATCTATTAATCATGCCATCAAAATGTAAATGTACCATGCCAACCAGAAATGAAGAGCATAAGGAGTATAATTTGACCCTCAAAAGAATTTTATACACAGAAGTCTTTTTATTTCAAAGCTATAATTAGTATAAAAAAAAATTCTCTGATCGTTTTCCTGAAGTTAATCTGTACTCTTCTCACATGCTATACTAATACTAATTCTCAGCTTTTACATTTCGACATTGTTCTCATTCTCTTCACTATATTCAATCTATTCTTCACTTTCTGCATCTTCTCTATTTTCAGATTCTTCTTTGTAGGCATAACAATGTGTGTTTCATCCATGGAATCTAAAATACAGTATTTCTTACAAATATTAGCTTCAAGTTCTGGGTTTATCTGATCTGATGGTCTCAAAATGACAGTAGTTTTCAACTAGTCCATATTTTTCCTGTAGGAACCGGAGCATGTCCCCTGGCAATAGCCATTCTGAGTATGAAGATTTTAACCAGTCTTTAAAGGACATTTTCACTACTACATAAAGAGTTTTGGTGTCATTCCTCTTGATGTAATTACAAGATCAATGTTCATTTTCTTGAGAGTATTCTTCACAGCTAGCATTAGATGACCTCTGAATTTATCCAGGATAATTATTCTTCTTTTTCTTAACAGCACACCTGGTCTACTGGTCCAAATATTGTTCAGTCAGTCTTTCATTAAATCTGTAAGTATCTATCCTTGATTTTGACAGCTCCCAAATATTCCAGTACTCAGTTACTCATTCAGCATTGCTTTATGATTCTGTATCTCATACAGAAGGAATATTAGGCCATCCCTCAACACTGCCAACATTACTGTATCAAGCATTTCTTCATTCACCAAAGCTTTGATAGTAGTAGATTTCGTACCTACCTTTTCAATTATACAGTGGATGTTAGATAAAAGTAAATCAGTTTTCTTGTTTGGCTCAGAAGATAACACAGTAAAAGGACTGAGGATCTTTCCTATAGACAAAAAAAAATAAATAAAAAAATTCTGTTATCATTTGAACACAACACTCCTAAGTGGTCTTGATGTCTTGCTGTGAAAAGTTTTGTACTTGTGCTAGCTCTTGATCTTTCTGTTTCATCATTTCCCATGTATTCAATTTTCATTTCTTCTTTGATTATACACAAATTATACAACTTTGTTCTCACTCTCTATGGCAGTATCCTCTTATGGGTCCAACTGGGTTAATTTAGTACAAAAAAGCTTTCATTTGATTGTTTCAATGTTCTTACATTTTGTTCTGTCATTACAGTCCTTCTAAGCCTTACCTCTGTAATTTGTTTTCTGCATACTGCACCACCTTTTGTTGAAAATTCGCATCATATCAGCTTCCTGTACCTTTTAGTATACTCCCTTCTGTTCTTGTACCTCTCATCTCAGGAAAAATTGCCATATCACAATTCAATTATAAGATTCAGGGAAATTTATAAAACTGCCATTAATGCCAGTGGAACTGCCTGAGCTACAGGAGATCATCCAGCTGAACCAGTGAGAAGGTGAGGAAAGCAGCTGTAATCATGGGTTTATTTTATCTTACCATCTTCATCTGGGCACGTGTGATGTATACCAAGGCATCATTAGTGGCTTGATAAGGAAAATCAAACGAGAATATTTATATTATAAATACTTCCCTGCCGTCCAGCTCCTGAAATTTGAATGACAGATTTCCTGATGACTCTAGTACCAGGAAAAAGAAAATAAAGCCTACCTTTGAGGTCCTAGGATTGAACAGAAGCTGTAAATTGCCTGGCAATAGATGACATAAATTGGAGCTGCAGCATGTGTTGGAGTTGTTAGGTACAGAATGCTCATTACCCTCATTAAGAATTCAGCCTTATTGCATAAATACTATAGTCCTGTCTCCTAGATGCTATAATACTTATTTAAATTTGAATATATGGTCTACTCTTAATACCAGTGTGATAAAGACAGCCTTTGGAGATTCCTCTTTTTTCTTTTGTCCTTCCAAAGAAATGGAAGGCATAGAAAAAGACAACAGCAAAAGTTTCTGGACATGAATAGCAATATGAAATATAAAGCTCTATTAGGCCTGTTGCTGGATAATTCTCTATTTATTGACTTGATATCAGAGGTATATTCTCTGTTTTGAATAATTGTTAATAGTTTAGACTTTGACAGAATGAGCTGAAAAAATAGAAAATGTTTCTGGTTTGAAAATGAACTGGTTTGGAAAGACAGCTCCAAGCTTTGGTTTTTCTGTTTAAAGCTTCAGATTTCTTTTTTCTTTTCTTTTCTGCTTTTTTTCTTTTTTCTTTTTCCTTTTTTTTTTAAGGTGAGAAAGTGACATCAATGGCAGCTAATACCTAATGTGTCAAGGTTGCCAAGTAACAGGCTAGAGATGTGTCAGTGAAGGCTGTTTCTATGAAAGAAACTCAGTAGGTTACAGTTTCAAGTACTTGGAAATAAACTTACCTTGTCTTTCTCTCTGCCTGTCTCAAACCAATGAAAATTAACGTAGTCAAACAAAGGATACAGTACGTCCTTAAGACACAAGTCTGATAGTTTGAGTCTCTTCTAAATCTTAAAAAGAGTTTAAAAAATTAACATATCAGTTGCAATTTCCAGGAAAAAAAAAATGCCTGATGGAAAAATTACTTCAAAATATTATTTTCTGTGAAGTTTCTTGGATTAAAGAGTCACTATGAGCAAAATTGCTGAATCAGTTTGAAAGATGAGATCTTGATTGAAAAGAGTAACAAGGTGACGTATGGTCAAGTGACCATGGAATTTATTAGGACTTATCTCTAATTTTTGGCAGTGTCTTTCCGGATTCATAACTTACCCTCAGGCTACATTAGGAGAGTTTTGCAGTGGTCTGTAGTGGACAAGACAGTAGTCAATATATCTACTAATGCTTTTTCACTGTGGAATAAAGTGTTTCAATATAAAATCTCACGTGAATGTTTGGAAGCACTTTGGAGGACAGAATTAGAATTCACAGCGTTCCTCATAGACCAGAGAAACAGATTTAACTCAATAAGTTAAAATTCAATAAGGACTAAAGATGAGCACAAAGTGCCATATGCAGGAAATGAGGCAATAGGTCCTTCCAAGGGACCATTGGCGTCTTGCTGGACCTTTCTTCATGAGCAAAAGGATTCCTTTATTTTTCTGATAAAGGAGGTTACAATGAAGGGCAGTGTACACCATGTTGGCCTCTTTGTTAAGAGCTTTCTAGCAATAAAGAAAAGCTCATGTCTGGCCAATATGGCTACGGTGGCTTCAGATCCCTCCAGTCCTGAACTGCGTGGGGTGACCTTAAATTGAATACTCATGAGTGTGCCAAAGCCAAACACCTATGATCTATGCATGAAGCAGCTAAATTAGAGAAATTAGATCTGGCCAAGAATGTTCTCTGTATACAGAAATGACATTCATTGTGGTTCAGGCCTGAATTTTCATGAGATTTAAATTTATTGAATGCCAAGACACATTTGGATCTACTGATAGTTTTCCTAGACTTTATAAATTTAAAAATTACACATACTGTCTGAAAAATACAAGGAAAGTATTTTGGAAGTCAGGATAAAAGCTTATTCCAATGCACTGTGACTATGCATGTCTGCCTACTGTAACATGTATCACGAAGGGAATAGAATAAAAAAGAAAAACCAGAAATAACATCCACAAAGATTTAACTGAAATCTAGTAAATTCTATGCATATTTCTCTTGCAAGACACTGTCTACACACCTCTATAGCATTGGTATTTTTTTCTTTCTTTTCCCTGAGCTCCTCACTAACATCTTGCTGGAAATGTTAATCATTGCTCTTTTTTAATATTGCAAATTGCACTTTAAAAAATACATCTAAAATTTCATGAATTCATAAGATAAAAACACTTTGGAAAAAAATATAGTATTATCAAAACTTGTATGGATGAAACCCAAGCTTGAGGAATTTACTCCATTTTAAAAATGAAAATGACAGTGGTGGAGCACTCCATAGCTTGGTTCAGACACTTATTTGTCTGTATTTTATACAAGAGTTATTCAGGTCTTTTGACCTATTTGCCTTACTCAGAGAAATGGCACTCTTGAATTTTTCATGGTTTGGAGCAT
The DNA here is from genome assembly GCA_013397295.1 of Polioptila caerulea. Classification (NCBI taxonomy): domain Eukaryota; kingdom Metazoa; phylum Chordata; class Aves; order Passeriformes; family Certhiidae; genus Polioptila; species Polioptila caerulea. Next base: position 1,232,949 of record VYXF01010429.1, on the reverse strand, counting down.
TTCCTTTGTTTGAGTTTTGGGTAATTCTTTACCTTTTTTTACTCATCATTATATTTCCTTCTCTCTGTTTTCAATATGCATCACTGCAAAGCAGGATAGCTGTAATAAAAACAAAACCAAAACACAAGCCCACACAAACAAAATCTGCCTGGAAACACCAGTACATTTGTATACCTTTCTTCTGATAAATAATTTTTCAGTATTGGGGGAGAGGAATTAAAGAAAAAATCATTTTCATAAATGGGATAAACTAAATTTATCTAGAGCAAGATTAGTATTAGCCCAGTAAATAGCTACCTCTGTTGACAGTGCTTGTTTACCTCTTCAAAAGAAGGTGGGAATTAGTTCTTTTAGCAGTGAGTGTAACCCAGACCATCACCTGTTGCCTCTTCCTTGCAGTATTCTCTTGCTGATTATATGATCCCGAGGGACTCACAAGAAAGCTTCTAAAATGTGGCTGTTCTCTTCCACTGTCTCATCATCAAATCCTGGTTTGCCTAAGGTACCAGCACCCCCACCCTGCTCCCTAGCCTCTACCATGCTTACCTAATACCAATCACTAACATCAGAAACAAACAGAAAAAAGATCCTTTAATCTCCCTTTTTTGTATATGTAGCCCAAATGCAGCTTTATTAACTTTTTCTGGCACGCCTAACTGATCTTGCTTCTCTGAAAATCTGACTGACCAAACAGGCAGCCTTGTTTTTCTACTTTCCCACATTATCAGACTAATTGCATTTGTGACACTGAGACTAGCCATAAGACTCCATCCACCTACTCTCTCCCCTCCCAGATGACTAGGGTAAAGTTTTGGAAAGGCAAAAAATCAGAAAAACTGATGGGTTGAGATAAAGGCAGCTTAATAACTGAAGTAAAATATGTTCACAAACAAAGCAAATTAACAATTTTGCTTATCTTTGGCAGGCAGATGTCCAAGCAATTCAGGAAAAACCCAGCATGTGGAAAGTCAAATAGGGAAAATGAAAGTCATTATCACAAATTATCTCCCTTTCTCCTGCTTTCCTTTTATAGATGAGCATAATGTCATGTGGAGTGCCACAACCCTTTGGCCAACTTGGGCCAGCCCTCCTGGCCATGTCCATTGTCAGCTCCTTGCCCACTCCCAGCCTACAATCTTTGAGGGAGATGGAGAAGGAAAAGAAAAGGCCTTGATTCTGTGCAAGCACTGCTCATCAATAGCCCAAAAATTGGTTTGTTATCAACCCTGCTTTCATTACAAATTCGAAACACAGCACCATAAAGGCTGCCATGAAGAAAAAGAACTTCATTACAGCCAAAATCTGTCTATGGAAAACTTCAGTGTTATCTATGTTGCTGGAAGGTGTCCAGCTTGAAATTTGAAAGTTCAGAATGAAAGTTTGCAACTGTTCAAAAGAAAGGTGTGGAAAACTTTGAATTTTATAAAGTGAATTTATACCTCTGCATTAACGTCGCCTTTCAAAAAATCTGATTATTACCAATCTTATCACTCTCAGTGAAAATCCTTCCAAAGTACTTTCTACATTCTTCTAAATTATAGTACCTCAATTTTAAAGTATGATTCCAAATGAAAATATGTATAAGATACACATTATTTATAGTGAAAATAAATATAAGGCTTATACATGAAGGAAAATATTGGTTTGATTTCCCAAATTAGCCTTAAAAACTGAAAGCATATCTCTTTCAACAAACTAAAAAATAGCAGAAGACAGTTCATTTAAGATTCCTCTCTGTTTCCATAGATGTAAGATAAAAATTTTATGTACTGAACAATACATTTGAAATAATGGTAAAGAATAACTACTCATGCCTTTTTCAAATATCCAAAAATACATTCAGGGAACATTTTAAAAGCTTTTTGTAGAAATAAAGGACTTGTCACTGATATTTCAAACACAGTCATAAACTCAATGATTATCTACTATGCTTTCATTCTTATTTCCTTAGAAATTTACAGGAACATCATATCATTGAGTAAAGAATGAAAATTTCTCATTATTTAGCTAATGCTAAAATGAAGATGTTCTCAACTCCTACTGCTGATCATTTTCCATCAACTTAAAAGTAAAGGCAGCGCTTTTTTGGGGAGCATTCAATATCTTCTCTTATTCAAAGTGCAGACTAGATTCACCCCTCACTACAGTCATGACAACAGAGATCCTTCACTGAAACCAGCCTACCTAGAAGAGTGAGGAGAGAAGGGTGGGGAAAGAAGATAAAGTTTTTCTTTGTGGTACCTCATCACCCGTGGCTATTCTCTTTCTGACTCAAATGCCAAGATTTCCAGAAGTAAGTAATCTACTATGTTCAGCCAGCTGTCGAATTTTGTTTAAATAATCATCTCTAATCAAACCAATCACCAAAAGCTACTTAAAATACCCACTCGAAACATTTTTATTTTTTTTTCCCCCATGTGTATGTAGTTAGACTTGATCACTCCAGACATGACAGTGTTTTGCTTCCTATGGTTATCTGAAAGATAAGGCAATTTGGTCAAGTTTCTTTTTAGTTCCTACAGTAATGCATTGTTTCAGAAAATTGAAAGTAAATAATTTTGAAACTTGAGATGATTCTTTCTACCAAATTCAATTATTTCCCCAATGAAATAGTATAATTTTATCTTTCACACTGCAAAGGACATACCACAATGCTAACCACCCTTCTGTGTCAAGTACAAGCTTTTTATTTATGGAGCTCTTTCTCTCTGACCCACATAGCAAATAAAACAGTATTTACTATTCTGACAAACATATCATAGCAATTCTGGTGAAGGCTGTCAGTATAAAGGACAACAAAATGTATTGATGAGCTAAATAGCTTGTTAGCATTTACTTTTCTTGTTCAGTGTATTCAAATATCTATAATGCCCAATAATTTCATATCACAGCTGGACTTTCAAGTCAGTTATTACAAAATCAGCAAGTGATTTGAAAACCATGGCTTCCCATGCCCAACTGAATCCATATTCTCAGTTGTGTTTGTTATTAATTGCTAAGTCACTCTAAGTACAGTATTTAATATCAGAAAATATTCTGTAATCAGTAAACCCTCATGGTTATTCAGAGCCTGAGGCGCATATAGCCTCTCTGAATAAAGAGAGCACAGCAACTGTCCATCTCTGTGCCCTGGGAAGAGGATCTATGAGGAGGATTTATCCTTCCCATAATCTTCATGCTGTCCTTAGGGTCTTCAGTATTCTCATCCTAATGTTAGTATTGCACAAACAGAACAAAGGAAAAAGCTTCAGATATCACAGAGACTGACTCCTTCTCATTCCATGCAGCCTATTTTCTCCTCCACAACTGATCTGTAGCATTGATCCAATCAGCAGAAAGGTGATACTTTATTGCTTGGCTCAGTAGTGAAATGATGAACAAGGCATTTTGTAACATTATTATCTGCAGATTGGAAGAATTAAAAAAAAATAAAAAAAATAAAAGAGCTGGAGTGCAGGGTTTTCTGCTGAACTTCCATGTTAGGAGCACTTTGCAGAGCCTGTTCCCTAGCATTACATGTTGAGAGAAAAAACTGCAAGGCACCAAAAAGTAACCTGCACATCAGCAGGGTAGTTCTTCCCTCAGGTTTTGCTATTTCAATTATATTAATAAATTCAGATCTCAAAATTAACAAGAAACCTTCCTCCAGCAAAGATTTTGAAATCTGTACAGCAGATGATTGTAAGGTTTTTTTCAGCTTTCCCCCAGATACACTCACCTTTTCATCTGTAATGCCTAATCATTTTCTTGTGAATTTCCAGTATTTTATCTATTGCTTCTTTCAGTTTCTGGATTTTCTCCATTAGTCTTTTAGTTTGCCACCCAGCTGCTTCTGTTTATTAAATCTCTGTCCTTTTCTCATAAATTGCTTCCTATTTTGCTTTATTTTAGACTCCATTGTTTTATTACTTGATTTTTTCATTTTTAAAAGCCATAATCTAGTTTTTGTATTCTTTGAAATTCTTTACTCGTATAAGACCCAAACATTCATTCTTAGCCTGTCCTCCATTGAATTCAAGACAGTCCTAAATTTCTTCATAAATTCATGATTTGAGGATGCAGGCAAGGAATTGGCTGCTTTGTGCCTTCTTCTAAAGGCAAGCAACAAAATGATCCAGTATTTGCTTAAGAATATGTTCTGTTATAAAACTCCTGTAATGATAAAGCAGAGTGACATCAGCAAATTGTAAACAAATGCATCTCCAAGGCACCTTTCTAAAAGTAATCCATATGTGTTTTGTCCTTTGGTTTTTTAAAACATCGGGGTGTAACATTGAAATCAGGAATAAACAACAAAATTTAAGTTCAGTGTTTGAGTAAGAAAACAGAGGTTTTAACTGGAAAAATTCTTCATTTGGCTTGTTTGTTGGAGACTTAGAACTAATTTCTTGAGAAAATGGGCTGACATTTTGGTTAAATGGGGAAAATACATTGTTTCTATGAAAAATAGCAACTCTTCATTTTCCTGGTGCTTTGATCAGGTAATACTCAAACTGTGACATCTTCAGATTTGTAAGTTTGTTTAGGAAAAAAAAAAATTGAAATGCAAGAAAGTGACATGGTAAACTTCACAACACAGGACAGAAAGAAAGACACTCTCGAGCTGAACCACAATTTAAATAGTTCAAGGGATATGTTATAATCTAGTTAGCTTATTATGTGAAATTGTCGTTTTTATATCAAAATAAAGCTTTGGTATTGGAAAATATCTTGACAGACTGTAAATAAACATAAAGAATTATAATCTTCAGACAGTGATCATGATATAAAAATGCCCCTTTTTTGGTAATAAAATCACCTCAACAATGATAAATACTATTGCAAAAAAAGAAAAGGAGTGTCTGGCATGTTGAGAACTCAAATAAACAACCAGCATTTAAGTGGCCTTATAGTAAAGATAATCACCTTCGAGTGAAATTCTAATGTGCCAATATATTTTACAAAATAAATTGTAAAATTGTATGAACAAATAACAAAAACATCTTTGCTTTTTTCTTTATTAGAAACATTTCTGCCGTGCTGCTTCTATGAAAAAAACGTATGTACTTGCAATTTAATTTCTCTTGACATAAAATGATTAAGGAAAAAAATGAAAATAAATTCAACTACAAAAAGTTATTGTGAAAAGCGCATTGATGTGTTTCACTTAGTCCTCCTCAAATTTAAGCCTTAACTCTGGTAATAGCTTTTGTAATTGACCAGGATATTGTTAAGCAGACTATGTTGTAAATGGCATAGGATTTTTGTCTCCTTATTTTTTAAGACAGCTTTTCTCAGACCTTAGGATTCTTGGACACTTTTAAAAGGAGATTAAAAGCCTATCTCACAGGAACAATTTTGTTTTAGTGGATCATATCTTTTGGTGGAGAAATGGCTTAGACAGCATTTTGAGGTGCCTTCCATCTCTATTTTCTAATTTTGTGATCTCTCAGATAGATATTCTAGTTTAGAAGTAGTCTCTCTCTTGTGTAGTCCCTTGGTTTTCTTTTGGTATGGTTTGTTAAGGAATTGTATTCTTAAACTCTGTTCTCTTCTGACAGGTAGTGATTGACACATCTACTTTTAAGGTATCAATTGGTTCGTGCTGTATTTTTTAACAATTTCTTCTTTCAGGTGCTTGTCTCTTTTCAAGAAATTACCTCTGAGATTACCACAGGTCTCTCTTCATTATCCTATTTCTTTCAGTTTTCAGGAAAGCACATCAGGAATCAACAAAACTAGTTCCATCTCCATTTGTCTTCTATATGCCTTATTTAGTATTTCACTTTATTGTTTTGTTTGTTTGTTTTGTATTTCTCCTTTGTCATAAACGTATTTTATCAATTTTCTAGTATTCTAGCACAAAATTTTCACCTGAAATAGTGTAACTGGTGGTTTTTCCACTGTTGGAATTTTCCTAATCCACTTCTTCCAGTGGATTAGGATGACATTTCTAGTAAAAAAAAAAAACCCACAAGATAATTTATATTTTACTCAATTTAATATTGTTCCTATAGCAGGGGGATGGGAAGGCATCTATTCAGGAAAACCTTTGAAACTACACTAACATATAGTGTTCCTCCTGAGGTATTCAAATGTATATCAGTAGATCTAGCAATGACACACTCTGTGACATTCAAGAATTGAAAAAAACCCACACAGAAACAGAAAGCTGTCTCCATCACAGTAATTCTCTTGGGGTTTTTTTGGTTTTTAGTATATTAGTATCATTTCAAATATAACATAAAAAATTACATTTTGCCACTGTGTGTCTGAGTTAATGGACATAATCTTTCATGGAGTCCCCTGGGATTTCAAGTCTTCAGAAATGGTAAGTGAATCATAAAATCGGGTATTTTTCAGACACTAAAAGAATTTTTTTTCAAACCTTAGTGTTCAATGTCAGAGAAAAATTAAACCAAAGCAACTGCAGTAAAACAATCACAAACATTGCAAATGTTCCAAATTATTTAATGGTCTGACTACCAACTCTACTTCATTGTATGTGATTTCTAAAAAAATGCCTAGGATTTTATATACTGATGTGGACTTCTTCTGAGCTTCACATTTAGGACTTACCTGTGAAGAGACTTTTTTCCTTTGAATAGTTGACAAGAATGTCCTCAGTTGTTCAAAAGAATTCTCTGTTGAGGGATGTGAGATACAAAAGGCCACAGGGTGGAAGGATGGCAGGAGTGATCTCCAGCTCCTTCTGTATGATTCTGGACAGGAAGCCTACACATAGGCCTGCTATATCTCAGGCATAACTGTGCAATTCCTTGCCCAGAGAATCATCTTTTTCAAACTAGGCTGGATTGTGGAATAAGGCTTTTTCTTGTCCTGTATGTCACACTTCAGAGGGATTTTCTGATAAAGTAATTTAGAGTCATGGACAGAAAATTATTTTTCTGACTGAAAACACTGTCAGTTTGCTTTTTTTCTCAGTATGAGAAGGTATTAAAAAAGATTCTACTGTTAATGTTTCATTTCTATTGTAGATTTGTGCTTGGTGCTTCTCAAAAAGAAATCTGTCCTAAATGGATTTCCTGAAAGTAATCAGCAACTTTAAGCAGTCATCCTAAAGGAAGGCAATCATAAACTAGCTCCTAGTGTGGTCACAATTCCCTCTCACAAGAGATACACAGAGATATAATACCACACTGGATATACTGTTGTTTTGTCATGAGCAGATATAAATTTTTACTTCTATTCAGAAACATAGATCAGGTCTGTGATTCAGTTCTACAAGTGTACACAGAAGGTTCCATCACCTCTTTAGGGCCTGCCCTTGCTTCTACCCATTGCTTCAACATTCTGCTCTACTCATAGTGTTGATGTAGTCACTTTCAGGATAGACTTTGATTGCCAGCACTGCCAAACTTCTCTAGTCTCAAAGCACTTCAAGAGCAGATGGCATGGGAATTTGACTTCCACAGAAGTATTTTTTTCCCTTTTTTAACTTGCATCTTCTTAATCCTGAATTGTTTTAAGCATGAATTGTTCATCCTGAAAAATGAAAATCATAGAAAATAAGCTTTTCTCTGTGAATGAGACATGTATTATAAAAGATTAAATTAATCACTAGAATAATATAATGCATATAACATTGGTCTGACTAAGGATTAAAACAACAATTTGAAACACTTCAGATTCTTTATCAAACTGACCCCTTATGCAGTAAATGTGGGTCAGTTTGTTGAAACTGTCTTGGGATTACTTTGTATTTAAATGTTTTCATGTTGATTTTGAAGCACCTCTAAAACACAGGAAATTAAAATGTTAATGAAATACGTGAAAACAATGATTAAGAATTGAACTGGTAGGAAAGCTTTCCTCTATCAAAGACATGGCTTTGAGTAAGACCTGTTAACATGGGACAATTTTTCCTAGCTATTGATAAGGGTAGAGTAGATTAGAGTGAATTATTGAAGAGATTAATGGTCTAGTACTTTTCCTTAAAAGCTATTAAATACTATATTAATGCTTTTTCCACTGCACTAATATTAAATATTCAAATTGTCAGTCCTAGTGTATATTAATTCTTGGCATGTTCATGTTTAGGGATACAGTCCTTAGGAAAGAGACAAAAGAGATTATGATTATTAGAACTCTTACAGAAAGAAAAAAAAATATCAAAAATTGTTCTTACTTTCAATATTGTCATATGCAAATGTTCAGTAGTGTATGCAGCAGCGTGAGCCTACATGTGTTGTTTATCCCATTAAAAAAAGTTGGAGTTTATACCTTTTATAGAGTTCCAATAGATTAAATTTTTAAACCCAAAAAATGATGGCAATAGCATGCACTTAATGTAGTTCAAATGCAAATATGTAACACCTACCTAAGGACATTTACAGTTTATATAGGTGATTATCTTCTTTGTGATCTTGTCTGGTAGGTACCTAGGATTTAAAAAATCTTCAAAACAGTGTTTTTGCCTTCAACTCTACCTTGCTTTCCTTAATCTTCAAATAGTATTTAGTGTTCATCATCACTGTTTAAAGTTGTATTTTATGAAACACAGGGTTATGCAATTACTCACCTATCTAGGGCGAGATTCTGTGGGCATTTTAGGCTCAGAAAAGCTCAGAGGCAGTGCTTCTCTGTAAAATAAAAAAAAAAATTATCATCTCTAAGCCAATAATATTAGACTAAATTAAATGAAAAGTATAGAATGTTCTCCTGTGGAAGATTCTAGTCTTCCTTCTGTAAGTTTATGGGAAAGATAAAACACAAAGAGGAGTTAAAGAAAAGAGGGCCAAAGTAGAGAGATAAAAAACTTTCAGCAGACCTGTTTCTGATAAAATTGAACAGATATGCTTTTGGTGATGAGTTTTATAGCCTCCAAGAAAAATGCACTCTTGTAGGGTATGAAAGAGAAATTACAAAAGCCTCACAGCTGACCAGTCTGCTTCTTATAGACCTATGTTGATACAGAGCTCCATTATGTAGCCAGATTCTGTCTAAGTCTAGTTGACAATAGCTATAGAAAAATATCTGGAACAAAATTTATGGAAAAATATAATTAATTGGTGAATAATCTCAGTGGTTAATTATAGGCCCATTAACATTTCATTTTAATGATGTAAATTCACAAGAGACTTCTTGGAAGCCCCTCAGTGCAGAGAGCTGAGGTGTGGTTTTCAGTCTTTCTAAGGCATAGGGCACAAAAATGAGAGACAGGAAAAGGAAAGATATATTCTGACCAGCAGTGAGGTTTAATTATGGAGATGTATGTTTCCCACTTTCAGCATTGCAGGAACCCTTCAGATAGTCATGTACTGACAAGCATGAAAGCACACTGATGTGCAAAGGGTACTTAAGGGAGAAACTGAAAATGCAGTCTTATGAGCTGGTCCTTTCCAGAAAGGTTTATTGGTTTTTATTCAGATTTTTTAAAATACAAAGCAGCTAAACATCAAGGAAAATGGAGGATCTACAAACTATCAGGTCAACAGTGCATTAAACAGACTTACACAAACTTAATCAGTTTCTCCACCCCAGGCCATGATTTGCTTATGTTTTTCACACACGCATCTTACAATGAATCTGCTGATTGTTCTGACTAGGTCTCGTAGCTTCTGACATAATTTTTCTTTCTTAAAAAAAATATTAAGATACTTGACAAGTCTGTTTGATACAGACTGAACAGGAATTGTTTTGAATTTTCTGGCAGCACAGTTTTTTCTGAATTACGGATCTCTCATATACATCTTTTTCTGGTGTCTTTTGAGACAGAAGGAATCATTTTCCCCAAAAAAGATAAGTAATGGCAAATCTAATGGTAAGTGTAAGTGTAAGATCACCCATTGAATTTGGCCATCCAGCTCAGTAATTTGTTAAATGAAATAGGAAATGGCTATCTACAGTAGTATGCTATGTGGTAAACCTCGGAATCTCAGAGAGACCATTGAGTTGCAGCTCTGTATGAGGAGGAGGATGACGCCCAGCACATTGCAGCACACTGTGAAAAAGAATATTGCTGCAGCTCCTCCTGTAGCTCAGCAAGATGCACTGGCACACCCTGGATGAAATCACCAGAATTTATAGCATCGAACACCCAGCAAAGCTCTGAAGTGCCTACATTTCTGCTGCTCGGGATGACAGAAATGCCTACAGTAAAGCTGCCCTTTTTCTATGATGCATCTCAGTGACAGTGGGATTCAGAGATTAGACCTCCAGGGTAGGACCTTGCTGAAGAGCTCAAAGCAATCTGAAACCTTCGCAAAAAAAAAGCCCACAAAGTGTCCACTCCTGCCATAGAGCACAGCTGCAGAGCTGACAGGGTGCTCAGCTGGGACTCAGTTAATGTCTCTTCCATATCTGATTGCATTTTGATGAAAGTATTTTCCATCTCAGCAGAGTACCCTAATTGCAATGTTACCAGATAGGGACATCTCTCTCCTGCTCTGAATTTCTCCAGCTGAAGGTATTCAATTAATTACCCTAGCAGAACGTAATGAAATAGTCCCTGCGACAAAGAGAAAGGAGAGGGAAGAAACAAAAGGTTGATTCATGTGCAGGCTTTAGTTCTTGCTCCAATGAACACTAAAGCCTCTTAATTGAAAAGCAACGTTTTCCACAGGAGAGAAATTTACCCTAGAATGCAGCTCAGCCTCATATTAGGCTGTTTGGTCATGTATTAGCATAGACCTGAGCTGTGCTGACTTACTTGAGATTATAACTGTACTGATTTAGCCAGCTACTGGGGGGCAGAGGAGGTGAAGAAAAGCAGCTCTTCTTGCCTTTCCCTGCCTATGTATTCTTAGCTGCTTTGTGTTCCCTAACAGCCTAAATATATTGATTGCTTTCTATTGAGAGCATAAACAAGGCAGTAGAACATACATGAGCAGTCATTGCTTCAATCTTACTGTCAAATATAGCCTCCCATGAATTTTAGAAATGTACAGTTTTTGGAGTAGTGCAAATGTGAAGCTAGTTGCAATCATTCCCCCTCCAGTCTAGCAGAGGTGGTTGCATCTATTTATCTGGCTTCTAAAAAGGTAATTTCAATACAATATGAAAATGTATCAGCGACACTAAGTCATGCTGGAATGAGAGTCATTGATAGAGTAAATAAAATTTCAATCAGACTGTACTTAAAGCAGTGTTAAGGCAGTGACACAATGAAGTGGATGTCAACACAGTCTTCTGATTGTTGAGGTTTTGTATAATTGCTCTTAATATTTGAACATAAACAGGTCTTTTGCAACTCAGTAATGAATGAATTACAATGATGCGCATTTACTGTGTCCTGTGGCCTATAAACTGTCCATATTCATCAGCCTGAAGGCTACATTGGACTGTACTTCTAGTGAATTTAAATGCAATCTCCCAGTTGCACCTTCAAATGTCTCAAATCATTGCATGCTTCAGTGGAGTTGTATCAACACAATATCTATTTTCCTTTAGCTGAAATCACTCAGAGAAAGTAACCATTGTGCAAAACCATTTTCATTTACAAACAAAATATAAAGTGAGACAATGTGATTGCATGAAAACTTTATGTGATCCAGGCTGTAGCATGTCATTTTTTTTCACCTATAAACTTACACATGGCAGATCACAAAAAATATAAACAGTTTTGAAATTAGACAATGCTTAATTCAGGATTCTGCTTAAAGATACATCTATTAGCAACAGTTAGTATTCAGATATAATCAGAGGATCCCTGTCTTTGTAAACAAGATAGAGAAGAAAATTAACTAAAAAAAGACAACAAAATATCACCTAAATAAAAAGTTAAAATACTATCCACTAAAAGACCCTGCATGTAAGACAATGTAGTCAATAAAATATTAATAGGAGCCTTTTGGCTGTTAAAATTATTATACACACGTCTATCATACCAGTCATAGGCAGAATATTGAGAACAGTTGTTTGGACTGGAATAAAGGTTATCACTCACTTTCCTGGCACTCTGGCATAAGATCATAGAATGGTTTGGAATGGAAGGGACCTTTAAAGGTCATCTAGAACAAATTCTCTTCAATGACATGGGATACTTCAAACTAGATCTAGTTGCTCAGAGCCCCATCTAAACTGACATTGAAGGTTTCAAAGGAATGAGGCATCTACCATCTCTCTGAGCAACCTCTGCCAGTGCTTCAGCACCCTCATTGTAAAACATTTCCCATTATATCTAGTCTGAGGCTTCCCTCCTTTAATTTAAAACCATTACCTCTTGTCCTGTTCCTGGAGGCCCTGCTAAAAAATTTGTCTCCATCTTTCTTGTAAGCTCCATTTAAATTCTGGAAGGCTGCTACAATGTCACCACAGGGTTCTCTCCAGGTTGAGCAACTCCAGCTCTCTCAGCATTTTCTCATAGGAGAAGTGTTCCAGCCCTCTGTTTCTGTGGCCCTGCTCTGGACTCACTCTAACAGGTAGGTCCATGGCTCTCCTGCACTGGGCACAACAGAACTAGATGCAGCAATCTGTGGGAAGTCTCACCAGAGTGCAGTAGAGGTGCAGAATCACTTCCCTCAACCTGTTGGCTGTGGTGTCCCTCCACCTTTCAGAGATCAGAGTCCCCAGTGAGAAAATATTAACACTTATCCATCTGCTAATGTCTGTGTAATTCATGGAAATAGTGTAGGGGATATTAGGTAAGGGAGGAGGGAAGAGGAGCAGGAATATTCACCACTTTAGGTTTGATTTTCCACATTTCTTAGCATGCCTGGAAGTAACCATTTATCTGTCAACCTGAATATTGATTCTGCATTTGTGATCATTCACTTCTTCTTGAGAACATTTGTAATCATGTAACATAAAACATCCAATATCTTCCCATCAAGACCACCTCCTTTTATATTGTGCAAGGATTATATTTTTCTGAATGTGGGTTTTGGTTTAGTTAATAATTGGCTCCTAATTCAATGCAAATATGTGTTTAATTTTCCTTTCTGCTAACATATTCACACCTCTGCTAAAGTACATTTGTTTTACACCCAAAGGTGATTTGACTGACTGTTGCCATTTAGTTGCTTTCAAATGTTTCCTTTAAATTTCTTAAATATTTCAGTAAGTATTTCTTTCCAGTCTCATGTCTACAGATTAATCACATCTTTAATGTATATATCTAATGTATATATCTTTATATACATTAAAGATATAATCACATCTACTACACTGTACTGGACACTCATCTTCACTTCCATCAATTTCTTCTGGAAGAATCAGCCTTCTGATGTATCCTAATATACACATATCACTTATTTTTTCAATCTTCTCTGAATACATATATTTTTCTCTATTACAAACAGCTTTATATATGTTTTAATTAATCGATTTACACAAGTAAATCTCTCTTTTCTCGTATTGCTTCAGTAACAGAAACTGATACAGAAATAAGAGCAGTGACTTTGGCTCGCTGTTGCTTGTTACAATTGCCTCATTAATGTTTTGGGGTTTTTTCCATTCCCTGGTTAAATTTTTACACCCCAACAACTCAAATGTGGCATAAAGTACTAATTATTTCTCTTGTTACATCATTTTTTATATTGTTGCATTCATGCATATCAGAATTAATACTGCATGACTCAGGGGAATGGTTCTCCACAAAGGGTGAAATAACACCATCAACCAAAACATTGCTTTTTAGCCTGTAAATGCTTATGTAAGTAGCAAATGAATTATTAAAAAATAGAGTTGATTAATGAAGGATTTTTACATGTGAAAGCTAAGTTTTTTATCCCTATTATTTGAAATAAAAAGCTTAATCAAGTCTACAAAAACATAATTGGGAGCTGCATAATAGATGCTGTGCTAGCAAAGGGTCAGCTGAGTTTTCACTGAAGACAACTGCAATATTTTATTTGTTCTAACATGAATAGCCTTAGATGATAAAGACATTTCATTGCATGCTTGCATAATATGTTTCTTCATGCTGCAGGCTTGAAAGAAAAAGCTGCTTTTCTAAGAATGAGCTCATTCCCATACAAAAAAATAAACTATTTAACTGCAGTTGATACACAGAATTCTTATTCTGCTTAGTATGTGGCAAGTAGAGAAAGAGTAAATACTAGATTAACATTTCTCCTATATTTAATTTTCTTTATTTTAAAGTTCCCAGGAAAGTTTGCGAAGGTTATAACTATGGAAGTAGAAATCATTCCTTTTATGTGCTACAGTTGATGTAACATTTGTACTATGCTAATGAGGGGTACACCTCAGCTTCTCTATCTAATTCATTAACATTTTACTAAGAATTAGACAGATACATAATTTTAGATAGAGAGAGAGACAGATACAAAAGATATAATCAGTATATTAGCTATATGATAATGGCCAAACTGAATTTTTCAGAGTTACTTTTTTTCTCTACCTGATTCCTGGCAATCAGTTACACAGCTGGGAACTATTGCCTCTGCAGCAAATTTCAGTTAATAATTAGAAAATATTTGGCCAATGCAAGATATTAAGTATAGCAGTGTCTGAATGACTTGTTACTGTTTAATTATGACTTCAGAAATACTGGCAGCTATTCAATTACTTCTTAGATGTCATGTTATGTTGGTGTAGCTTCTGAAATGGTGAAAAGAATACATTTTATTCTTTAAAACACCAACATGATGTTGGAGGCCCCATGTTACAAAATATCTAATAGCCTTCCAAGCAGTGGGGCATCTGGGCCCTTCTCAGACTAAAGCTTAAATTGAAGTTTTATGTTGTTATTGTTTCAAGATAGAAGCAAGAATGAAAAGCCCATGCTTTTCTTCTTATAATATGCAAGACTGTCACAGTTACAGTTAATTTCTGCAGGAACTTATATTCTAAATCAAAAAGCCTTCAAATGTGATTTAGAAACAAAGAGCTTGGAGGAAGGGGCTGCTGGGGTTAATGTCCCTGTCACTAAACAAACTAAACGGGTGTTCATCTTTATGGTTGTGAGTCACTTGAAAGATTTTTCTTTTCCTTTAATATATATTTGAACAGTAGTGCATGTGTGGAAGAATATATATTCATAAAACAAATCATTAAAGCTGGCACAACAGACCCAAAATAGCAGATGTACAATCCTCCCCTTTTTATAGGTATTCTAAGTACTTAAGAAAGGCTTTAATTAAGGAAGGAAGGCTTTAATTAAGGTGTTGTTTACCATATCCAGCACAAAATATGGCAAAATAATATGGCACAAACTGTGTGTGTTTGAGTGCATGTAAAGTCCTCCCTGGCCTGGCCTCTCTCCTTTGGTAAATTCAGTGAACTGAGCTTAGCAGCACAATGCTGGTTTTGGCATGCCAGTGTTGAAGGGCTCACTTGCCCTTGCTGTATGAGAGTTGGGTGCCATTTCTAAACAGAAAGGTCCTCCTCAGGGGAGCATTTTCTGCAAGAACTTAATCTTAAGGGTGAAAAAATATTTTTTACACAAGTGCCAGAAGGCACTAATGGCAACATGAATTATGTGGCCAACAAAAAAAAAAAAAAAAGCTGGTAGACTATACCTGGCTCTAGGACACCTAGGAACCTCTAGCTCTGAGGACAAGTTATGGAGACTAGGCTGAATTTCACCAATCTATCACGTGATTTCCTTTAGTGCTCCTCAGACATGACAATCACTTGTGTGTGTATATGTGTCTGGGTGCTTAATCCAACATATATGAAATAATGGAAGGGCATTAGAAGAAGTTTCTGAAAAGAGTTGTCATGGAGTTGAGGAGTGTCACATCACAGGCCATGCATGTAAGGAGGGTGGAGAAGACAAGGCCTCCTCAGCTAGTGTTAGAAATTTCTGTCTAATAGAGAAAAAGACAAACCTGCTACAAGCTTGTCCCTGATGTCTACAGTGATACTTTCTTGGCTACAGCTTCAACCTGAAGCCAGAAATTGCTAGTGGACATGGACTAAATAATCTTGTGCCTTGCTAACCACTGAGCAGTGAAGACATCAGAGGTTGCAAAATCATTGAGGTAACATCAGCTGTAGCTGGAGCAAATAATACCAGGAATGCTTCAGGCACTGGGAAGAAAAAAGGGACTACTTACTCAAAGGTATTGTTTAAACATAAAAAATGGAGAAAAGAAATAATATAATTAACTTTTTTCTTTCAATAATTGCAAACTGCTTCAGTGTTACCAAGTAACTCCCCGTAAGCAAGATAGCTACAAGACATAGCCCTCCCTTACTCCAGGCCATGGCTGTAAGTGCTCATCTGCACCTTAAGACAGTATTTTATATATCATTATGGAAAAGAAGCATTGTACTTCCCCATTTAATCCATGCATTTTTAGCTGTGTTCCCACTAGGAGACATCATAAGAATGCAACAAAGGACCCTAAAAACACCTCCACATCACACCTCCCCATCCTCTTAAGGACATCAATGTCAGTGGCAATGTTAGGCCAGCACACTGAATTTTAGTAAATAACTGGTGAGTACTTACAATTACTTAGAGTCAGAAAGATTTCTTATCTTTGGGGTTTCTTTTCTACAGTGCAGGGGAAAAGTTAGATCTATTTCTGGTTAATATAAAAGCTTTGCTCCTGCATATCCAATAGCTCTGTAAATTCAGAAGTCTGGTATTGATTTTTTGGAGATCATTTGCTGTAAATTATTCACATGGAACAACTGACAGTAAATGTAATGAATGGGCACTTATAGAATGCTCAGAATACTTCTGTAATGTAAAAGCAACTGAAAAGGGATTTATTTTAACACAGGGGTTTATTCAGTTAACAGAGAATAACCTGGCTGGGTCAGAGCCAACACGTATCATTTTCTTAGTCTGTAGTTATTAAGTCATTCTTATTACATCATTCTGGTAAAATATAAAAGCAAATTCTTGCTTTTTCAGTGAAAAGTAGCTCTTCCATCCTCTGGCAGCCAGAATTTAAACTATTATAAATCAATCTTTCATGCAATTCCATTGCTACAATCTAAACTGCTTTAGAATTAAGTTTGTCTTTAAAAGCAATTTTGTGAGGAGATCTTGCAGGTATCCTTATCTTTTTGCTTTAACCCAGCACTTTCCCAGATGCATGCTTTAAGAAACCTTTTCCTTACCAAAGCTGGGCTTATGGGTGGACTGAGCTGCAAGGCTCATCAGTATGAGTGAAGGTAGCCACAGTGTTGAAGACGACTGTTTTCTGACACCTTCCTTTTCATCCTTCAAAGATCGTGTGCTTCTTCAGCACAATATTAATCTGAGAAGAAGGGGGTTAATATTAATCAAGAAGGGAAGCCACTGCAAGGTCATGAACAATCAGGGGTTTCTACCACCCAGCTGGGCCTCTGTTTCTATTTGAAACACCTAGGGCAGCTCATCTGAATCAGGATGGTGAAGTTCTGGAGTTCTTAGGAGCTGGGGTTTTTCACAGTAGGACACCGTGGTGTGTGTCCAGAGCGATGAAGGCACGAAGGGTGCAGCAGTGTGCACTGGGGCAGCCTATGCTGAGACCTCTGTGGGGAAGAGAGTGGCAGCTTAGAAAAGTTACATGGCTTTGGCCACACTGGTAGAATTCTCTACCTTAAAATGTATCTCCTGTGCCAGAAAATAGCAATGTTTGCTACTGATAGTCTTAGCTGACCTGCATCAGCCACTATTTTAAAAATGCAACAGAACAAACGTTTATGTGTTGGGCATATCTCATGGCCTTGTCACATTTACTTGGATAAAGTAGCCTTTTCTACTAAACATTACCTTGAATTGTAACCATTTACTGTGTATAAGTACTTCTCTTGACATAAGACACACCGAGGTCACACATTGACCTGCAAAACAATGGAAGAGAGATATACCAAGCAAAACACTATGTGAAGGAATAAGTGATTTCCTACCAATCACATACAGACAGAAGAGTCCAGGTCTGCTAGAAAATTTGAATCAGGTTTGTGTCTCCAGGATGACTAGAATGTCTGTTTTCACTCTTTCTCAGTCTGTTTCAAGCAGAAGCATTTCTTTTAACTAATTATCACATTTTCCTTGTCTAGCCTAGTAGCTTATGCTCGCTTTATCTTATAATTTACTTTTCTGCGGTGTTAGGGTCAAACTTACTCAATGTTTAAAACTGCCTTCCTGAATGCAAATGTGTTCTTGAATTAAGACTGAACAGTGATAAAACTGAGTGCATAAACATTGAATACAAAGTCAACCTCAGGTAATTGAAAAGCATCCTTACATCCTATTTTATATATAATATGCTATTCCTGATAGTCAATGAAACCCTAGCTTTGATAATAGTTTAGCAAGTTGTGTCAGTATAACCACTCCTTTCTTCCAAACAAAATTCTAGATAAGATGAAGACCTTTCTTGGAGATATCCAGCATTTTTCATATATGTATGACGCTACAGTTTTATTGAACAGACTGTTCATAGGAGGATTGTGTCCAGAAGAAAACCAAGTCCTCCACTACAACATTTTTTTCTGACAGTTCAATGTCCTTTGTCAACTCAGCTGGTAATATTTTAGCTATGCAAAACTCCCAAAAGAGACACAGTTTATTGTGCAGAGAGTACAATATTTTGTGTATGATTACTGCCAGAGTAAATCAAATTATGTGTCAAACAAATTCATTGCCATGGCAATCACTGGCAGAGCAAGGCCAATTTCAGGCAAGAGAAAAAAAGAATACAAGCAACTCATCTAACTGGCAAGTATGACAAATGGACACTAGTCAATTCTACATTTTTCTGCCAGAACAATTTCTATTTTAGAATGCTTATTCATACACAGTAATATAAAATGTGTCATGGAATCACTGAATTTGGATGGGAGATTTTCTTCTTCATCCTTCTGCTAAGAGCAAGGCCGAAATGCAGGTTGCTCAGGGCAGTGTCCAGTCAGGTATTTAACAGATCGGAGGATGGAGATTCCACAACCAGCCTAGGCAACCCATTCCAGTGTTCAATCACCCTCACAGAAAAATAAGATTTTCCTTTGTTTGAGTAAAATTTCCTACATTTCAATTTATGCCTCTCAGCCTTTCATGTGGACATTACTGAGAAGAGTCTGGATCTGGCTGCTGTACACTCTGACCCTATTAGGCATTTGTACACAGAAGATCCCCCTGAACCTTCCCTTCTTTGGGCTAAACAGTCCTTGGTCTCAGCCTCTCCTTTTATGAGAGATTCTCTAGCACCTTAATACACTTTGCATATTATGCAGGAAAAATATTTTAAAATAATATTGCATACATATTTACTCCTTTGGCAAATATGAAGCTGTCATAATCCATAGTTGGAAGTATTTATACTTTATAAGTGGGAGTAGTTTTTCCTTTGTTCTTTAGCACGTTTACCCAAATTCTGGCATAGCAATTTCCAGAAGAGTCTTTATTGTTTTATAAATCGTGCCTCTGAACTTACTTAAGGCCTTTTCTTTTCCTTTTTTTACCACAAAAGGTGCATTTCCTTGCTCTCTGTTAAACAAGTGGAGTTTCTCCTAGAAAGGTACAGTCATTGCTGATTTTTCTGTTTCCCACATGCACTGAACAAAAAAACAAACAGCAGAAAAAAACAACAGAAAAGTCTCTTTTCCTCTTAGAGCTCAAGCTTGTGCCTGAAGCAATAGGTCTAGTCATCCTCAAAGACTTGGTTATTTCTTGTTGAATTCATTGTTATTTTAGACTGATTTATTTTCATAGAAAAATGAATCCCAGTTGCACAAGAACATTTGCCACTCCTAAGCTGCAAAATTAGGTATACATATAAAAGTATATATTTTCCTATTCCAGCCTCCACTAAATTTCATTTCTTTTTCTTTTAGATCCCTAAAATGATCACTGCTATTTAATCTAAACACAATTCCCGGATATTACTAAGCAATTACTTATTTTTTAAGCACAAGGTTCAAAAAAAAGTGATGTCCAGTTAATATAATATAAAATTCTCCCTCTAATTTTGACTGCATTGAAGCAGTTTCTTGATTTAAATCTTACCTGAAAATCTTAATGTGCTCTGCAACTTTTGTTTAATTCTGTGTATGCTGCATTGTGATGACATGTAGGGTTGATGCCATAAAAATAACCAATTCATGTTCTGTTTTTGACTAAAATTCTTTCCATAATTTAGCTTGCAGCACTGAGAGATGCAAAGGTAGGTAAATTTGTGTGTTTTTTCCTTTTGGTCTGTTCAAGGCATAACCACAAAGCTATTTAAACATAGTTTTAGCCATGTGTTTGAAAATAAAAGTTGTTTTTTCAAATGACAGAAAACAAAAAAAAGAAAAAAAAAGAAGGAACTTTTCACATTTTTACTGTGTTTGATGTAGAGGTTCCTTGACTATTGTGTTGAAAATGTTAAGGATCAGTGTTTTGCATAATGTGCTAAATATATGTATTGAAAAATATTCTTAATATCCTAGGGAGATGTCATGATCCTTGTGCTACCTTATCTATGTAAGGGAGTAATGGAGAATGGGAAATTTCTGCCTAAACAGTTGCTACTGTTTACCTACCTAACCTTTCTGGGGATTTTACACCTTCACTGTCACACCAACCATTATGTTCTAATGCCGTCCTTTTAAAATGTCTTGGCTAATGCAATTTTAATATAAATTCTGTTGCAGGACAAGAGATTTTTAGTCCCTTCAGCAGGCATATGAACAAATGGACATTTTAGACCAAATTCTGGCACATGAATCTGGATATTACATTTGAATTAGGCTCCATTTACATATTGTTCACACTGATTATGACAATAACTTGCACCTCAAAACTTCACCCTAACTGTTTGTCAAATTCTTACCAGCCTATAAAACACCTACCAACTTTATAATCAGGTCACATCTTCCAAAGTAACCATTTTGCAGAATTATAACTTTCCTTGATCAATACTGATATTTCTTCACAATTCATCTGAAAATTTTAACTTTTAAAATGCATCAAATTAAATTCTCGTTTTACAAAGGATGTTACCTTGAGCCTTGCAGATTGTGACCAATTCACTCTCAGTAATGCAAAATTACCAAAGTAGCAGTTTACATCAATGAAGACATTGTTGTCACATCTAGTCATGCATGAAACTGCTGTGGTACAGCCTTCTACGTCACCACCCCAAACTTCAAGGAGATACATCTTTAGCTCCCAACGAACAAATAACACATAGAAAAAAATTCCTAGATATAATCTTTCATCTTCCAGATAACATTCTGATGAGATTTTTGTGTCCATGGTTACCAAGTCATTGTGCAGAAATTCATTTTGAGCATTGTGAATAATGTTACTTTTTAACCTTACCCTTCAACACTTAAATTTCCTCTGTCAGATTTCAGTGACAAAACACATATGGTTACAAGTAAGGCACGAAGCCCAGCACTTAGTCTGATCTCACATCTAGGAAATTATCTTCTTGATGTAGAACTTCACAGCCAGGGCTGTGATTGTGCTCAGGTAACTACTAGTGGCTGATAGTGAAAATTAATATCAATTTCAGTTTAATGCAATATATTTATATCTGCTATATTCCCCAGAAGAGGACATTTCATATACTTAGCCCATTATTATTATCTGGGCATGTAACAGACTTGAACAATATTCAAAATACATAGGAAATTTTACTGACAGTAGAGCGTTTTTCCATTTTTGTTTTTAAATAAAAAGCATTGCAATTTTGAATCTCCCTTTATGTGACTTAGTATTAATGGAAACTAATTTACTCTATCTGGCACCATCTCTACCATTTTTCTTTAATGCTAGGAATAAAAGCAGTATGTCAGTACACAGGCAGGCACAAATATGTACATTTATGTGATAAATAAAACCAATCCCTCTATTCCCACAATCTCACCTTATCTTTTCTCTCTTACAATACTTGCACAATGCTAGCAACAAAAAGAAGAAAAACAAGATGTCATTTTTAAAATTGGAGATGGTTGTAATTTTCCACACCGAATATCATAGTAGAAAGGAAGTACTAATTCAGACCCTTACAGCTCATCCTGTTTGCCAGCATTTCACACAGCAGTGCTAACTGCCGTGGAGGGTCCACTCCTTGCTGCAAGCTAGACACAATTTTTGTGGTTTATTTTCATGGAAAGACTATTCTGGAAACTTGAAAGTGGCTGAGCAGAAGGCTTTATAGAATCTTAAGCTGTTAAGCAAACATGAAGCAAAAGATTTATTTTTATTAAATACAATTTCTTTTGCAAACAACCCAGGTGTGTAATAAACCGTGGGGTGGTATTTAATATGACCCTTGTTAATAACATAACCATTGGTTTAATTTAAGCATTCTGTTACATTTATATCTATTGAAATCAGTTTTGGGAGAAGGCAAGATGCTCAATGTTGTCTTTGATGCTCATGCTATGTCAAATATACAATACAGTTGTGCACCACCATATCCCCTTTATAGTTGTTACTTGTTCCAACTATCATATTTCCTTATTACTGTTAACTGTAATACTGTCATTACTAACGAAATATTTTGCCTTATAAGCTAGCTAAATGTAGGGAAGGATTAAAAAGTAACATTCATTTTTCATTGCAACACCCCTCTAATTATTCTTAATATGATTTTTATTGTATAATATCACTTATTGCAGAATCATTTTTAATATGATCTATAATTATTGTAATTAATTCCTACATGAGTATTATTTAAAACTACTATGTGATAGTGACTCACATATTAAAAACATATATTTTGCTACCACAAAAAATAGTGGTTTAAGTAAATATTTCATAATTCTGTTTAATGAAACATTTAACATTGGTCAGAATGAATACTTAAAGATGTTCTCAGTTTCATTGTCATATAGAACACAAATTCAAGATACTAGATTATGTATAACGTAACGTGATTAAATCTGTTTCTGTTTCTTTTTGTTCCTCATGAGACATTTCTCATTGTCTCATTTTCTTGTTGATATTTTAGTGGAATTTCCATAATACAAAATTATGCAAAAGTATGTCAAATCCAACTTTCCAGTTCAGGATACATACAGATATTTATTCAAATGGCCCCTGGTTATAAGTGTTCAGACTGGGGTGCTGGGAGAACATGTATAATTAATTTACTTAGAAATGTCATAAAACTCAATGATGTATAATGAAATAGCACTGCAATAAATGAATAAATATCACTTAATTCCATCATAAACTCTCATGAGTTTATTCATAATGATGAATAGTAATATAGGATGAAGTATATTCTTTATAATAGAACATTTTTATCAGACAGGTCAACTTTTTGGTATCCAATATGGCTTATTTCTTTAAGGCATGTATATGGATGGATTCGTATTCATCAATATTTAAAATCTGAAAGAACCACCAATAATTATTCTAAATGACTTTAGGATTATATTTTATCTGGTGTAAAGTTAAATGCATTATTGATAAATAGATATATATACATTAGAAGAAAACTTCCAATAATTAATTTTAAATTGTGTTCTTATTCAACAGCACACAAATAAAAACAATACAAGGCCTCAAAACTCTCTCTATACTTAAATATTTGTATTTTTTGTTAAATACTTTTCAATGAAAATACTGAATCATGTAATATTGCCAAAAGCATATGACTCTTTCACATAAAATATAATAAAAGCTAGCAAGAAAAAAGAGCATTAGATCATGGAAACTAATAGTTTTTAAAATTGTACTAACAATTTTGTTTTACTTAATGTTAATATTTCAATTTATTCCTCTTAAATATTTTTTCTTGCACAATTTGATCATACTGTGTAATCAAAACCAAAAATTATCATCAGTTGAGAGTTTATGATAATTTATATTATATAGAATTTTACCCACCTTTTCCTCTGCATGGAGTCTCATATATATCCTTGCTGTCTCTGGGACGAGTAGAGGAACTGACCTTTTGAGACACTTGTCAGATTTTTTCCGATGAATTTGTGTGAAACAAATAAAATAAGTCTCTATGCCTTGTTACATATTCTGCCTGGACTTCCAGAATCATATGCATTAGCTGTAGTGAAAACTATCATGAGGGATACTCTCAACAGCCTTTTCTCAAGTCCTGATGCAGTACTCATGTACAACATGACAATTAGAGTGGAAAAGGGTCTGCTCCATTTGCTATGTAAAGGGAACTGCAGAACTGTGTCACTGCAGATGCATACTAAAATGCATAATAAAAAGATACCCATGAGACTGTTTCAAAATTATAAAATGGTATAATTTATCAGAGTTCATCTGCAGTATGGAGATGCCAACAAATGCAGAATTGAAATTGCCAGCATTAGCACAATATCTGTATTTTCATTTCTGACCCTCTCACACCTTTCAGCATCAAATAAATGCATTCAATCTAAAGCTCTCAATCTGTGTATTGGAAAGTCCATGGTTTTGAATCCTTAATTATAATTCAAGTTTACTTCAGAAAGGCTTAAGATATGATTATTCTGAAATGTCATAGAAATTGTTCCCACCTAAGAATAGAGAGAAATTATATGTAGTTAGCAATGATAACAACAGCATATTTTTCTAAGTAATTGGAAGTCTGAAGTTATACTGACAATAGTGTAGCTAACCACCAAGATTGCACCAGAGAAAGTGAAGAAAGGGGTGAGATTCACATGATGTGAATTCAGTACAGAATCAGATAATCTGAAATGCTTATTTCCAGATTAAACAGAATAAAAAGTAATATCTGAACAAAGCATTATTTTAAAATTAAAACTCACTACAGGCAGTATAATGCACCTTTATTAAGACTGCCAGACATATAAAATTTCCCTATCCTATACTCACTTTCTTTAACATAAAGAAACTTGCCATTTCTTGAACACTCACATTATCTTTTGAATTTGAAGACATTTATATCACTTATCTTTTTTCCACTCATTGAATTAAATAAATTAATTATTTTAATGTCACTAAACCCATGTTATCTTCAGCCCATGTTATCATTAACAGAGTCTCAGTTAATACTTACCAAAACTGAATCTTATAGAGTTATCTCTTACTGGTTCAGTAATGTGAGTAATAAAAACTTTAAAAATTCTGCCACAACTTGTATGTATTATTAGTAGTAGTAATAGTAGTACTAGTAGTAGCATAAATTAATTTTGTACAGACAAATTCTACAATTAGTGTATTTTCATTCATTTTTTTGTGGATTTTTTTCATCTCTTCATTGCTTTTTCCTCCTTGAACACTTTTATAATGCTTCTTGATTTTTTAAATTTTAGTAATCTACTTCCATTGTTAGTGATTAGACCACCAGGTTTCAAATATCAATATAATACCCTCTTTCACACATGTAGTTTTTTTATTTCCATTTATTAATCTTCCCAGATCTCTCTTTGGACTTTGTAAACTTTGTAATTTGTTTTTGACTGTATTGAACTATCCATGAACAGTCATAACCCACTTTGATATTGTGATCATTAAGTATTCCTCCCTCATGGTCATTTATTGCAACATTTCATGTGACTTTCTTTTTCCCCTTTTCTTTGTGTGTTAGAAGGATGGCAATTGCATAGTGAGTGAAAATTTGTTCCCTTTGATATTCAGGATCTTTGCAGTCATGGTAACCTGAAAGTGTTTTTTCTCCAAAATGGGCTCCATCCAGTCAGTGTTGTTTCTGAATACCTGTCTATGGTTAAAGGTCTTGAAAACGTAATGTTATTTTATCTTTGCAGTGATTTCTCCACTATCACAGTTTATTTAGTCCTTCCACCTATATTTTTGGGGGTTTTTTTACGTAAAAAGAATGTAAGGAAAATAACACTTGAAAACCTTTACTATTATAATTCCTTAGCCTCACAGTTTGGCATATTCTTGATACTTTAGGAGGAATCTGTCAAATCTATCATGATGGATGAATAGCAGATTCCACTGTGTTCACCTTTGGTTCTTATTCAGCCTCAAATAAACTCCTGCTGCTCTTTCCTTTTTCATTTAACTCGGTCTCCTTTTTCCTGTTTCTCCAGCTGTAGCTGTCTCACATCATCCTTTCCTATGCCTTTGCAACACTACCTGTTATTTTCTTCCTCTACTTATTGTTTCTTTTTATATTTTACTTGCAAACTCATAATTTATTTGTGTTTTATATTCAGCATCTAATCTTTCTCTGAGTATTCTTTTCCTCAATTTTCTGTGTTCTTGGAGACGTTTCCATAAGCTTCTCAAATATAAACTCCTTTTATTTTACACAGCAGTTCAGTAGCCACCAGATCTTGACTAAGTTACTCTACAGTGTTTCACTGGGATATTATTCAAGATTATCATTCAAGAGAAAAGGTGAGCTCTTATTTTATCACCATTGGTGTCTCCCTCATTCTTCAGACTCGCTGTAGGTCTGCATCATTATAAAAATATTTATCTTAGTTTCAACTCTAAAAAAAAAAAAAAAAAGCCCAGATTTTTCTCTCAGATACCACAGGATACAGGAAATAAGATATTAGAAGAAAAAAAAAGATGCTGAGACAAGCAAGAGACAAAAACCCCAAGCAGAATCCATGTCTGCCACAGCACTTGAATAAGTAAGAACTAACAGAAATAGGGGATTATCTGATGGAGTTCTGTGTGATTCATTGACAGTGTCCTATTTTGGGTATAAAAAAGATTCACAAGGAAAGTGGATGAAAAACTGTAAATAAACTATTTAAAACTTAAATCAGATTAAGATTACCTCAACTAATTTGTATTCTCATCTAGCTTTTGTCAATTGAATTAATTGGATCTACATTAATTTACATTTTCTGAGAAACTTGTCTATTCCCGGTAATGGCATTAATTTAAATAGGGCACATATCATGTCTGATAGGGAAGCCAAGAATTTGAATGCATGACAGGCTGTCCTGAAATATTTACTGTTGCTGGTGAGTAGTTATCATCACTTCCAAAATCACATGCAACAGGTATCGAGTCTGTTTTCATTTGCTTATGAAGACTTCTTTTTGAGAATTACAAAAAAAAAAAATAATAATAATTGTACCTTACACTAAAATTCAACTTGTATTAAAAGTTAGGAAAATGTTATAATAAAACAGTATTCTGGGAAAAAGCTTTATGGTGGATTTTTTTGTGAGTTTGGGGAGGAGGTGTTTGGTCGGTTTTGAGTTTGTCAATTTTCTGGTTTGGTTTGGTTTTCAGCTAGGAATCAAACAGCTAACCAAAAATTCCACAATGCCTCACAAAATTTTCTCTTCTCCTATGTCTCTCATCACGATGATATATCCCTAACAGCAGCTTTGTGTTGTCCTTCATTTTGTACTGAATTTTGAGTTACATTCTTGGATAGACATAAAGTACTGGCATAGATATCGATATAAATGTCAATACATCCATTTCCTTTTAATAAGCTTAGATGAATCTTCAGTGTCTCTAAAAAAAAACACAAAATACCGTCAAGCTTTTCTCACAACATTCAGTTCAACTCTGCTTAAGGTACAGTGGGAGGACAGAGGTGCTGTGGTAGGAGCTGATCTGGTGCTGGTCAGTCTCCCCAGGACTGAGGCTGTGAGAAGCACAGTGCAGAAACACCTACATGGCCTTGCAAGTGCCTGCTTGTGCCTTACATGGCTTGTGCTAGGCCAGAGCTAGGAAAGTGCTGATGAAACATGCTGACTCTGATTTGTCTCTGTGCTTCCTGCCTTGATGTGTCCTGTAATATCCATATTTTCAGGGACATCAGAGGTTCAGGCTGTGGATAGTCGAAAAACCAGGAAAGACTGAAGCAGGGATTTGGAATCTCTCCAAAGTGAAGAAACAGCCCAAGAAAGTTCTGACATTGATTCAGCTTGTTCCCTTGCAGCCAACAGAGGAACTTTGCTTCTATTCATTTGGAGTCAATATTATTCTGATGTTCACGGCTCCAGTTTCTGCATTAAATTAGACTTATGTTGTCCTTCAGTATGAGAGGTGAAGAGCCAAGCTGATACATCTTTCTGCAAGGAAAGGGAAAGCTCTTTGTATCTCTCTATCCTTCTGACCTTCTTTTATTTCCACCATCCTCCGCCCAGCCTCAGTCTCCTACATTTTAAGAAAGGAGATAGCAATCTTTAAGGGTTATGTTCAGCCTTTCAAAAGATATGTTTTTCTGCTTCAAATTCTCTCCCAAAATACCTTGTTCAGGACTCTCATTTGCTATCTGTTTGATATTTAGTCAAATAGAGGTCCTAAATGAGAAGATACAAGTAAACTCACAGTAACAGCCAAAGGGATAGCAAAAGATTAAAAAAAGGTCTCTATTTATAACAACTTCGTTACATATTTTTGAATGAACTTCTACTTATTACCAAAAGAAATTATAAGATACAGCTTAAAACAAAGCTGCATATTTATAAAATTAAAATATTAATCCCCTAAATAATTGAGAAAAAAATCATTATTTTACAAGTTTGTCTTTTAAGGGTAAGTAATGCCTAGAAGCATCATAGGCTGCTTGTTAAATAAGAGATGACAGAAATTCAGGCAATGTTTTGCTTTTTTGCTAGGAAAATCTCTTCAATAAATACTGGTAGATCAACCAGAATAATTTCTTTTCATAAAGAGATTTGCATATTTTTCTGCAGATTGACCATAAAATAGGCATAAATTTTCATGAGGTGTTATTTCTAAATTATTTCATCGATGCTTCCTGCTTTTCCTACATGTATGCTGAAAAGTACATGTTTTCTTTCAGAACAGGAAAAAAGACACAAGAATTAGGGCAGTACATAGAGGTTTGGTGTTTTACTAGTTTTACATAACGGAAGGAGTTTGACTTGTCAGAATGAATTGATTCAAAGCCATGCAGAGATGCAAGGTTTGATCTCCCTAAAGGGCCTTTCTTTTGCTTTATTCACTGTTTTTTACACACAAACCAGAGAAAAATTGTGATATTATTTGACATTGATGATGTTTCATCGATGATGATGCAACAATACTTTATGACATTGCAATGATGTTACAATCTGGATGCTGTCAACACTCTCACATCTCAGTTAGAAAAGGACTTGTCCCATGCACTTTTTCCTCCTAGCTAGAGATCTGAATCTAGTTCATCAAACAGTTTTCTATTGCACCATACAGTCTCTAACTATGAATAATAGGAGTATAGGCAGCCCTTTTGCATGTAAGAGTGCAGAAAATAAAAGACAAACCTTTTATTTGACATTTGACTGTTCTTTCCAGTGGTAGCTGCCGTTCTCACAATAATTCTATCAATCAGAACCCTAAGCTTTTTGCTGAATATATGATCATTAAAATGATAAAAACATGACCTTACTACCAGTTCTGATTTTTCTTCCAGATTTTCAATATGAACATTTTCTGCCACTCAAAGCACTCCAACTGTGCTGCACAACAAGATAAAAAACACATTTCTGTTTCTTCAAGAAGCTGCTTGTTTTGTGTTCTGACCTTTCTAACTTTTCCAGCTCTACATAATTTTTTATACAAACCATTCATGGACTAAAAGCAAAAAAAAAAAAAAAAGTCAAAGGAAAAGGACATAAATTAAGAAAAAATTAGAAGCAATCAAGATGTGCCTGCAATTCATAGCCCTTCAGTAGATAGGGACATTATCTATTCTTAATGAACTGCAGTTAGCAGCAAAACATAGGTGGAAAAAATTCTTTAGGAACTTTTTAAGTCTTTTGGATTCCAGAGAAGACCTTCATGAGTTTTCAGGCAATTTTTAAAAATATTTAATCAAAATCACTATTACTAACATCTAAAATTGCACCACAACCATTTCCATGAAATTAAGAATCACAGAATCTCAAGATGAGGTTGAAAGAGACATCTAGGAGTCAGCTTGTCCAACTCTTAAATCCCCCATTCAAGCAAGCTCACCTGGAGAGGAGATGGTGGACCGTGTCCAGATGGCCTTTGAATATCTTCAACATAAACATGTAGTTCAAACTTTGGAATTATTCTTAGCAAAATTATAGAAACTCTGTTGGAACTGGAGGAGAGAGATATTCCTATTAAGATCATACAGAGTATCATGAGAGTAAATTGCATTTGTAGCTGTGTTTTGGTTGTCCATGCCTTAAAAGGGAAGCAGTGACAATGTTTTAAAATGGCATAATACCAGGGCTTTCATATCATCTGACTTTGGGCACCTAAACTAAAAAGCTAACTGAGTTCTTTTCCTAGTGTTTTTCAATTCATTGGAGATACTTATTAGTAGTAACTAAGGAACTTGCATATAGTCTTCTTTGGATTAACCTCTAAAGGACCTTCCCTTCTCCAATTGCTTGTAGAGGTAACCTAGGGAGCTTAGCTTGGTGACTGTGACATCTCCCAGTCCAGCCCAGAGATACTGGGCAAGAAAACAAAATACTGGGTATCACGTCTGCAGTGCCTCACTAGATTAGCTAAGAAACACATTAGTCACCTCTGTTCTGCTAGCTCTTAGTATTCAGAATTCACACAGTCTACACTGCCTTGGGTATCATGAATAAAATAAAAAAAAGACAACTGTTAAAATATATATCTGAATGTGACAATCTGTATTAATTCAAAAGGTCTGTATTTCATGCTTATATTAATAACTTATTTAAAATCCCTTACCACTAAAATAAACCCCATCAGAAACAACAGGAGCACTCTCAGCTGCAAATATTTTCAGAAATTTTATAATCGTACCTTATGGGTATTGCACAAGTTATTTGAAGTAGCAGATTAATCTCTTTGTGATTCTAAACATACCTGAGAATAGCAAGAAAGCTGTCCATGTACATCTTACCTTTCTTAAATCTTAAGATATCACAGTGATTGCACAAGCTTTTCCCTTTAACCTGTATATATTTTAAAGAGCACAAACCAGATCTGTTTTCTTGTTAGTAGCTAATGAGTAGGTCTGCTGAGCTGTCATGGTTTAACCCCAGCCAGCAGCCAAGCCCCATGCAGCCACTTGCTCACTATCAGTAGGAACTGGGAGAGAATTGGAAGGGTAAAAGGTAGAGAACTTGTGGGTTGAGATTAAGACACACAGGCAAAGCAAAACAAGGAATGAATTCACTGCTTCCCATGGTAGGCAGGTGTTCAGCCATCCCCAGGGGAGCAGGGCCCCATCACATGTAAGGGTTACTTGGACAGACAAACACTATCACTCCAAATTTCTTCCCCTTCCTCCTTCTTAACCCCACTTTTTACACTGAGCATGATGTCACATGGTGTGGGGATGTCCCTTTGGTCAGTTGGGGTCACCTGTCCTGGCTGTGTCTCCTCCTAACCTCCCACAAACCCCCAACTTCCTCACCAGCCTGATCATACAAAAAGCTAAATGGTCTTGGCTCTGTGTAAGCCCTGCTCAGCAACAACAAGAATCTCTCTTATGTTATTAACTCTGTTCAGCACAAATCCAAAACACAGCCCGACACCAGTCACTGGGAAAAAAATTAACTCTACCCCAGCCAAAATCAGCACACTGAGCTCAGGACATTTTAGGATTATAGATTTGAATGAAACTTATCAAAATCACTTTGACCAACAATTCACAGCATGAGGGCACCTCCAGTTCAGAAACTCAAATTGGAAAGGGCTGATGTTTTACAGGTAGGTGAAAATAGGATTGATACTTGAAGGTATTGAGATTCATTGCCAGGTTTCTGCAGAAAGTAGAAAGACTCCACTTTTGTGTATTGCTGGTTTTGCTCAATAAAATTTACATTTTAATCTACAGGGGAGTTCATGTTGTTCAGTCAGAGTGGCAGCAGGTACCCCAGAAAGTGTTCCCTTTACCAGCACAACTACCCAGGCATTATTTTCTTTTCATGTAATAAAATCTAGGGGGTTTGCCTTGAAATAACAGAGCAATCATATTGAATTTTTTCTTCAATTTTGTATTGCAATGTGGTTAAATCAGCCCTTGGACTGTACCAGAGACACAGTTCTAAGCCCATTTAGTAACTGTGTGTCCCATTTTCTCCTATGAAACAACCTTTTTGCATGGATTTCAACAGATACCCTGAATATATGCATTCCTCAGCTCATCTTCACTATGACAAATGTGAGGCATGCTACATGTCACTCACTCTTTCCACTCTTCTTGCACAAAGTTTTCAGTGCAAATATTTTAAAGTCAGGTTTTTTTACTTACATTTGTATGCACTTATTTCTTTAAATATTACTTAATACATGTATTTACATGCAGTAAAATATTTACATGTAAATTTTATGCTGTGTAAATGTACAGTGAGAGCTAATTTGTCAGCTTAAATTAAATGTAGCCTCTCTGACTTCCATAATCCTCTCCTATATTTTCTTGCTCTTTCCATCTGATTAAGTCTGTGCTTTGCCCTTCACTACTTCAAACCGTCCTGAATTAGACCACTCACTTTGCTCTCTCTTTTTTTGGTCTTGACAGTCACAAACTTTCATATCTGCTTCTTAATGCTGTGTGTAAAACAAATTGGGTTCTATATGGCAGAGCACAGTCAGGGCACAAACTCTAATCGCATAATTTGAAAAAGGTCAGAACAGTACTGCTGAAAACTATGCTTGAACAGCTCAAAACTACTGTTCTCATTAACAGTATGATTTTCTGATCCAACTGAGAGAAAAACTCTGTGGATCTTTGTAATCAAAGGTGCAGAATCATGAGGAGGAAAATGCAACAGAAACAGCAAAATGTTGAAATGTGCTCTGGAGCTGTATCAGTGTTCTGCTCTGACAGAACCTAATTTAGCACAAGTTTTGATGTAGACTTTAACAAGTCCTCAACTCATTGTGAAAACTAATGAGCATGTGTTTGTGTGTGTTTCTGTGAAAAGCCTATGAAAACATATTACCTGCTGTCTGGCAGTGGCACATATATATATATGTAAAATAGCTTGCAATAGATTATATCCATCACTTTGCTTTTAAATTTCAGTAAGATTGTAGCTAACATGAGGATAACATAGGTGTGTAAATTCTTGTACCTTATCCTAAAAGCACAACATGACAGCAAGAAGGCAGACTATCTGTGGTTAAATTAGAGATGGCATATGAATGCACTCAGTTATTAAGACACCAAATTTAAGGAGGTTTTATTCTAAATCCTTAAATTTTTCACCAAAATAAACAGGCATCCTAACCCTGCAGCTTCAACAAAAAGAACAAAGCAAAGTAAAATTGTGGTCTTTTTTGTCTTCAAGGTTGGATATTTGATATACCAATACTGCTAAGATGTAACAACACACACAGGCTAATGGCACCTGGTCTGTTTCCTGCTTCCTGAAGCAGCATAGTTTGCAGATTAAGGATTGAAGGTAAAGTTTTGATGGATGATTTAAGGGTATTGCATTTGAATGTGTGGTTTTGTTGGTTTTATTCACTTTTTTGGTTAAGCTAGCATAAGGAAACTGGTAAAATACACTTCATGTATCACAAAGAAATTAGAGTTGTTGCTGTTGGGATTTTTCACTCCATATTCGCCACTCTGGAATACTAAAGCATGATTATGTACTAACAGCTAAACTATCCAAGCAGATGTTTAAATCCATAGTATCAATTTTTTTTTAATCTAACTTAGACGATGGTTAGAATATTTGCTGAAACCAAAGAACAAAAGCTTATTTTAACCTCTGATTTAGTTCTATGAGCGATGACCTCCTGACTACTAAATCATGCATAAATCTCTCATTGACTGCAAGACAATATTTCATCCTGTTTATATCACTACAGTGTAGCAATATATACTCTTTTTCTGACAACTGTTTATTATATAATTTCACTCTTCACAGTTAATGTCAGAACTGAACTCCTTCTGTAAAAGATGACACAAACTGTTCACTCCTCTGGAAACTTTCATCATGTCGTGCATATTAAATCCAGCCACACCATTACATGATCCTACACATACAATTGCTTCCTAAACAGATGTGAACGAAAAACAAGATAGAAAATTCTGCAGGATCTCAAGCAGTCCATAGGGAGCTGTAGCATAAACCTGACAGGAAGGCAAAAGCCTCAAAAACACCTTTTTATCTCAAACCCCTGCTGTGTCATCCTTCCTTAGAAGTTTCAATAACTCCATTCTGTCCAGTCCTATATCAAAAGCCTCTCTATCAGGTAAAAACATTTTAACAAGTATTTCAATATGCAGAAAAATTAAAATGTGAGGTAAAGGTGAGGTAGAAGGAGCAGCTGGTGCCCAAAGCCCCATACAGACAGAAGTGCTGCTGCTGTGCCAGCTCTTTCCTTTCAAGTTCTGCACGGCCAGGCAGCTTCTCAGCCTTGGCATTTGTTTTCTTCTTCTGATCTACATCTCTTCCTGAATTCATATCTTTCATGCCTCCAGGCAAAAACTAGGACATCTGACTGGTAAGGGGAGAAAAATACCAGCCAGATATGCTGACCCCCTATGTAAGGGCATTAAATAGTGTTCCTTTGGTGCAGATTTTTAAATATCTTTAAAAAATCTTTGAAATATCTCACAGAGCAAGAAAAAGGATGACGTATGATTTCAAATAACCACCATCATCTTCATTTTGGATTTATTTTTTCTAGAGTTGCTCCTAAAAAACTTGAAAGAATTTAAGGTTGTTATTGTCAGTCATAAGCAGAAAGAACAAATGTAAAGGAAGCTCATCACTTAGTCAATTGAAGCAGCTCAAAACTTTACCGCATTAGAAATATTAAAGATGTCAATTTAAAGTAAAGTAACTTTTAAATATCAAGAGAGCTGGTAGCTGGGGGAGGGAGGGGAATAAAAATTGACTACTTTCTGCTTAATACAGGATTCAGAACATAAAATTATATGTAGAGCTGAACTTGCTAAATATTATTTATCAAATACATTATTCATTGATTTTTTGTCATTTTTCATTGACTAATTTATTCAGCAAATACTGCTTATGATAGTCAACCAATTCTGTAGCAGTCAAAATACTATTTGTCAAATAAATTATTTGATAAATAATGACATTATTCAAATCCCTTAGTTAATAGTATTCATTTGTCTACTTCCTTATTTTCAGCTAGCTTCAACCTCTGCCATGGAAAAAAGCTGCCTAAATACAAATTGATGATGCACATTAAATGCACAGACAGTGCTTATTTTCCATCAGCCAATTCTTCTTAAAAAATTCGTTAAAGAACAAGTTGTAATTGTTCTTTCCTTCATCTGTTCCTTAGTACTTTGTTTGTTTGTTTAGTTGTAATTGTTCTTTCCTTCATCTGTTCTTTAGTACTTTGTTTGTTTGTTTCCTCTGGTCCTTTCCAGCTCATCATATAATTTTCTGGATGATAATGGTCTTTTTCATACCATTCATATCTAGGAGGTGACTCAATACCATTTTTGAGAAATGCTTTTCAATTGCAATCTTTGGGTATCGCTAAAGATTTAATTACAGTTTAAATACTCAGATACGAGTTCATAAAAACAGAATTTTGTGAATATATGTTATGCACTAGAAAATTGTCTAAGCTCTGCTATGGTCATTTCTGTAACTGAAAACAAGGAATTCACAGTACAGGAACAAATTAGGAAAACTGCAATTAGGAAAATATTACTATAGACAACTAGACAAAAGTCTTAACCATGAGCAGGATGACGAGCAAGTGGAAAAAGAATTTTTATCAATAGTCATTTTTTCCTCCTTTTTAAATGCCTATTACAAGATAACTGGAACTACATTTGTAGAATAAGTGAGTGTTCATGACTGCGTCCAAATGCAGAGTCAATTTTGAACACATACAATGCTGCAGATTTATTAATCTTGCCTGGGAAAAAAAAAATTAAAACCCAAGGAAAAGCCTCCAATGCCAAGCAACACAAGAGTAGGTTTATCAAACTAAGCATGGAAAGTTTGGATGCCACTTAATGGTTTTGGCCTTTATCAATAAATGTTTCAGTTTTCTCTCCTTGAAAAGGAGCAGCTGTGAATGTTCCTATAGAATTGGATTCTATGCAGTAAGTCTGCAATATTCATAAGGCACTTATATCCATGAAAATCAACACAATACTTACTTCTCTGTTTTCTTTGCGATAAAATATTTGTAGAAATGATAAATAAGGTTTGCAAACATTGACACAAATGGTAACTCCACTCCAACACCACACGCCACAGATGCACCAAGTCCCAAATTGTCCCTACTCAAAAGCCTGACTCTGAGTAACTAAGTTCTTGATAGAATTTGCCTCTTGATATTTAACCAGAGTGTTAATGATTCAGCTGTAAGTAGCAATGATCTCTGCCTGATGCTACAACTCACTTTGCAGTTATGATCTTACTTTAAGGATAAAAGTAACCAGATTACTGAAAATGTGGACATGTTTAACAAAACTGCTAATAATACGATTTAACTACCTGAGAGGCTTCAGAGAACTTAATAACCAAAGTAATATCCAATATTAGTATGATTTTATCATTGTTCATGCTTTCCGATCATTGTTACACTTAAACAACATTTTGCAAATTCAGCAAGATTAAAAATCCTCAATTTTGTAGTAAATTTGTTCTTTATGAGTCATTAATCTTTAGTTTAATGAAGAAACCACCTTAACACATCTGAGCTGCAGTATGTCTGGCTGGCTTGTTTCAGGTCCTGGGGATAACATGCCATCTATCTTTTTTCCTGACTTTTTTTTCCCCAGCATATAGGCCAGACAGAATAGATGCTTCAACTCCTTAGCTTCTCTGAGGCTGAATACTGTTCCAAACTGCAGAGTAAGGGGTAGCACACTGGCAAAGCTATAGCCAAGGAGAGAGATTGTGCTGAGGGACGGCTCTGTGCCCCACTAGGAGGTGTCAGTTTGTGCACAGCGTTGTAGAAAAATGAGCTCCAGGAGACTTTCCAATCAAGAACAAGTCATGGTTGGTCTGAGCCATACAGCTGTACGCCTTGTCAAGGTCTCACTCCAACATTCATATGCCTATTTTTCATACTTTACACAGCTTTTGATCTAAACAGGCAAGTTATCACACAAGAGAGAAAAAAAAATTACAAGATTCAACAATTATACCAGGAAAAAAATTACAAAGATGTGTGCTGCTTTCTTTGGTGGGAGTTTGCTCTTTCAAGCATTTGGCAAATATAGGGTCTAACACTAAGTCTTTTAAAAGACCCTACACTGAACTGCAAATGCCTGCAATGACGAGAATCAGTGGCAATTGTTGGGACAAATGAGATGTCTCCAGATTTACCTGTCAGTAAACAAGGAGAGTAGGACTCGGACTTGAAGGTAGCCATCATCTTGTAGGAGCAGAGCCAAAGCCTGGGCATTTCCACAGCTGAAGAAAGGAGAAAAGCATATACTACTGCCTCATATGAACTAAATGTCACTCGTCTTCTAAAGCTGTTTCTACTGTAAGATTGCCGTTACTTGTTTCCCCACAGTTCCCGTAAGTACTATAAAATTTAATTTCTACTCCAAATATTTAAATCCCAGTCAAACCTGTTAACATTTTGAAGGGTAAACACAAAGGAGATGTGCAGTTGTTCCACATTGTTCTGGGTCCCAATGAAAGGCTGCATCAGCTCTTACTCTTTTGGGGTTTTTGGAGTATAGAGATTTCTTAGACATTTCAAACATAATATGCTCTGGAATAATTTAATTTTTGCAAGAAAAGTCAGTTACAATAAATTATTGAACTTTTGGGTACTAGAATGTTATTTCCTGCATGATGGGTCTTTTGGGGTTTTATTCAGTTTTTGCAATAAATTGAAACATTCATGAATCAGAGAGTATCACCTCCTGAAGAAGTTAGAATTTTAGAAATATTGCCAGTGTTTAGAGTAGCATCACTTAAATTTTTAGTATTTGTATTGTACATTATTTTATTTTTCTGTTGAGATTGAAATTTAGCATACAAACAAAGTCTTTCCCAGGTAACAGGAAGCCAGAATTTTCTGAGACACTACGATTACTGTGTAATTGATCTTAAACAGTAAAATCTTACAAGTGAACTCAGAAGTTCCCATCCATATAAAACTGTGATAATACAAAAATATGTGAAAACATGATGCTGATCATAGAAGTCTTATAGTCTAAATAAAAATAATTATGACCAAAAATGGTAAACAAAAAATTGTCAATCTGAATGTTTATGCTAAAATGAAAATCAAATCCATTTCCAAATAAAGTATACCCCAAATGTATGTATGTATATATGTATATATATACAAATGTATATGTACCCCAATAAACTTATAAGTGGTTTCCATAATTACCTTCTTGCACAAAAAAAATGTAATTTGATGTAACAGATGAATAACAAAAACCTTCAGTCCTAATAATATTCTATTTTCCTTCTCAGAACATCTGCATGGTTTAATATTTTTTCTACATACAATTTGTTAGCTTTGTTAATTATAAAGCAAACTGCCTGAAAACATCACAGCTGAAGGCTTTGAACATTGCTTTAAGTGCTTTTCTATTGATTTCAGACTACTCTCACTGAGTGCATAAGCATAATATTAGTGCCATAGGCAGGCAATATGTGTTGATTAGTCCAGAATCAATTTTATCTACTTTCATATTTGAAATCATATTTAATTAATGAGAAATCCAAGCAAATATTTTTTAAAACAAAATAACTCTGATCCCTCTTTAGGAGTTCCATTAATTTATGATGTTCTTTGGAACCTGAAAATTGTTCTAGCTTATCTTTTCAATGAATAGGGGTTTGTTCCTATCAGTATAAAGAAAAATTCCTTCAGGCAAGTTTCCCGAGATTCACTAACACATCAATTGTTGCAGAAAATAAAAACATGTTTTAAACAACCTCAGCATGGTTATACCCATAGGCACAATTTGGCCAACAGAAATTTAATATCTGGGAAAACAAATAAATATTTCTGCTTGCTATTTGCATGGAAGACAGCTGAAAATAACTGTATATTTACTTAACTTATTTTTATAGCTTTTATTAATTGAATCTAAAAATTGGCAGCATAATTGCATTTGATCTATTACAGAGAAATGAATATCTATTGCACCAATATTTTTAAAATGTAGTGACTAAAAAATCATGACATTTACATTAATTGCACTATTTTTGGTGTCTTACTTGACAAAATACTATTACAAACTTACCTATTAACATAAAATCCCAGAGAGATGGTGTTCACCAAGCAACACAATGTGGAAAGGTGGAAGCTGAGAGTGGTGTAGATTTCTTAGGGCAGCTTAAACTCTCCCTGTGACCACCTGGGAGATCAACTGGCACTCAGCTGATCTGCTGGCCCTTCTTTGACTGCCAAAAATATTTGGCTTGGCCAGTGCACTAGAATCACTGAGAAGTTCTCCAGAGGACAAAATTGTGTATATTATCTCAACGAGTGGTTATATATATATCAATCCTCTTGGTTTATCCAAAAAAAAGTCAGCAAGAACCTGTAAATCTCATGAACAGCAATTGATGACTTGTATTGTTGATCCATGGAGGAAAAGGAAATGGGGAAAATTCCAGCTCCCTTTGCTGTTTTCATATATTTCTGCAACTGCTTTTGCTCCACATTATTTTCTAGCTTGAATCCATGACCACCAAGGCTACTAGCCAAGTATCCATCTAACCCACACACTCTCCACCCTCTGTGGGAGAGGGTTGAAAATAGAACATGAAGGAGAAATCCTGTGGCCAGGATAAAGGCAGGGAAAATGCTTACCAGCTCTTTCTGGGGTCACCACAGGCTCAAGAGAAATTTAAATTAATTTTGTTGGTCTGTTGTGGCAACACTTCCCCCTCATCTGACGTTGACCTTCATCACACGCTTTTTTTGTTCTCCCCACCTTTCTCTTTCTGGTGTTTTATGCCCTTTCTTGAATACTCCTTCCAGAAAGTGCCAGGAGTGTGACTGAAGGGCTCAGTTGTGCCCTGTGGTGGCTCCTGTGGATGGGATGGGCTGTGTCTGGCACGTCGTAGCCTCTGGCCTTTTCTCTCAGAGGCCGCCCCTGCAGCTCCTTCTGCCAACTCCTGGGCACAAGAGTCTTGCCTAAACATTTCTCTCCCAGCAAGTGAAAGATGTGGATGTACAATGCTTCCAATTTAAAACTGAGCAAGGTTTTGCTTTGGAAACACAGCAAGCTATACCTATCTCCTTTTTTTTTTTTTCCCCTTTTCATAAAATTAATAAATCACTAACTAAAAAAAAAAAAAAAAAAAGAAAAGAAGCAAATTGTCTAGCAGAACCCTCCTGGGTACTATATAAATCATACATTTTCCACTCATTTCTCCATACAAGCTAATCTGTGTTTTTGTGTGTTTCTCTAGGAAAATGTAGAAGTTTTGATGGGTGATGTTAGAAGGCTATATCTATTTGAGATTGATAGCAGTGCATTGTTTTCTATGCAAGTTACATTATTTACAGAAATACCTTCTTGGTGCAGTATTCAGTCAATGAAAGAATTATTCTCCCTATCTTTGTGCTGGCATCTGAAATAAAGTAAATAATAAACACCAGTGAGAGAAATGTCTCTACGTGTTTATTTGAAATCTGCAAGGCCTTCATGCGAGCTCCTCATTTGCTACACCCTTCAGTATGCCAGACAACAGGATTTTAAAATTTTTTTTTTAGATATTCTTTGGCAAAATGGAAAATATAGATTAAATACCTAAATAAATTAAAAGACAGAAAAAGAGGTAAAAAAGAGGAAACATTTTGTCTTAACAAAACAAGCTCTCCAGCTTTCAGCTCACTCATAATGAAACTGAGCAAAGGAAAGCTGGAGATGGTTTGTGGAGGTAGGGAAGATAATGCAAGGACAAAGAAATGTGAAAGAACAGCTAAAGAGTAGGCACCTACAAAGACTCAAAGTTTTTATCATATGCAAAACAAAGGAGAGAGAGCAGAAGTTTTAGAGTTTTTCTCAGGTACTACGCACCTGAATCAAAAACTGTTGTTTTAAAACAAGCAAACAACAACAACAAAAACCACAAAACCAACCAAAAAAATCCCCCAACCCTAAATCAACTGCTTAAAAGCTCCAAACTAGACTATAGTACCTGGGTCAGAAAACTCATAATGAGGAATTATTTTCTGTAATATTCTTGCTTGAATATGATTTGAGTTAGTAATGAAGAAAAGCTAATTTCATTTCATGGTTGTTTAGTGGACTGTGAGACAGATATGGAGAGTCATTTCATATGTATGCAATTTGCAGTGGGCAGCATTACACATAAGATCTGCAGACAGCGATCCCAGTGGAGAAGTGTTGAGGTTTAACCCCAGGAGGGGGGAGGGGATTGGGAAAGTAAAAGTGAAAAAATCTCGTGGATTGAGATAAAGGTATTTTAATAGGAAAAATAAAAGCCACACTCACATAAGCAAAGCAAAAAAGGGATTTGTTCACCATTTCCGATGGGCAGGCAGATGTTCAGCCATCCCTAGGAAAGCAGGGCTCCATCTCACGTGGGGGGTTGCTTGGGAATACAGACAGCATCATTTTAAATGTCCCTCCCTTCCTTCTTCATCTCCCACCTTTACATGCTGAGCATGGGCCATATGGGTGTGGGATATCCCTTTGGGCAGTTGAGGTCAGCTGTCTCAGCTGTGTCCTTTCCCAATTTCTTGTGCACCTCCAGCCTCCTCACAGGAGGGGTGGGGTGAGGAGCAGAAAAGGCCTTGACTCTGTGTAAACGTGGTTTCGCAAAATTGAAACGTACCTGGACTATCAACACTGCTTCCAGCACAAATCCCAAACACAGCCCCATACAGAGGCTGCTGCAAAGAAAATTAACCACAGCCCAGCCAACACCAGCACAAGCAGCTAAGGACTAAAGGGATAATCTGCTTCCCTGTAGCTCCAGCTCAGAGCAAGGCAGACTGAATCAGCACCACAGAGATTTGAACTGTTCCTGAGAACCTTGTGTCATTTAGGGAGGCAGAAGTAGGGACAAGAATAAAGCAGTATTACTTATAAATAAAACAAAACTCTAAAGTAAGTCTCCTCACCAATAGACTAGCTAAAATAATTTTGCATTCACTTATAACGACAGATGACTTTCTCTGATCTTGACAAGTTATTTTTGGTCCATTGAGGCAGGATTCTATAGGAATTAAAGTATGAGTATAGCAAAAAGGAGAACCTAATTATTTTTGCAACCTCAGTGTTTACAAAATTGTATTACATTAAATATAAATTCATGCATAAATTACAGTAAATTAGAAAAAAAATTAAATAATTTAATTTCATAATTTACTTACATTTATTAAGTTTATATATTTATAATTATTTTTTATATTTTAAGAAACAATTTTACCAGAAGGTAAAGCAGCTATTTTCACTTGGGAAGCTGACCTGTTTGTTTCCTTTCAATCTTCAAGCTTCTACTTTTCATTCTTACTTCATAAATAGAGCACACAGGACAGGAACAAAAAAAAAGAGATTATATCCAAAATCCTGGCTTGAGAGAGACTTTGGATGTTCAAGTGTATTATTCTAAAAGGCAAATTTCAAATATGCAGGCATGAAAACTTGCAAGGATTTTAAAACTGTAAATTCTAAAGCATAATCAAATTACTCCATGGAGGAGTTTGCAAGACTTTGCTGACATGGATGGACCATGAGATGCAAAGGCGTGTGCAAAGAAAGATAAACTAGCTAAATTAACATACCAGAGAAAGCATCTCAGATACATTGCATAAAGAACAGAAACACAGCAGTGTACACCCTAATTTCACAGGGCTAAATATTTCAAAGGAAAAGTGTTTAGAAAGTTCTGAAGGTTAAGAGTTTTTGCCTATATGACAATGGTTCTACAGTATTTCACTCAAAGGACTACAGAGAACAGAGATGACATTCAAAATGTATCCTCAGAATTCTCTGTTACAAGTCTGGGGACTCCATTTTATCAAGAAATATTCACAAGACATAAAGTGAAACAAAAATACTGAAATTTATCTCAGCATCTTCATCTGACTCTTTTAGTCGGCTCTAACTTGTCCCATAAATTCAGAGGAAACTGAAGATTTAGTTATGCTCTTATTTGCCAATGAACACACATACTTCAACTTTCAGATGGAGAAAGGAAATGAGATTGGAAGGAAAAATACAAGAAAAA
Organism: Polioptila caerulea; assembly: GCA_013397295.1. Classification (NCBI taxonomy): domain Eukaryota; kingdom Metazoa; phylum Chordata; class Aves; order Passeriformes; family Certhiidae; genus Polioptila; species Polioptila caerulea. Next base: position 1,190,133 of record VYXF01010429.1, on the reverse strand, counting down.
GCTAGATGTTGGAGTTTTCCTAAAAGGCAGTAAGTGCTGAGTTGTGAAAATGAAATAGGATTCATGACCTCTCCCCCTTTTCTCAAATATTTAAGTCATAGGAATAGATTAGCAATAAGTTTTCCAAAATGTTGTGGAAAAAAGATGTTAAAAATAAGACAAATGTATTGGTAGCTGAGAATTATCACAGTGTTTTCCATCTATGAGAAACAGGCAAAGGTATTGTTTTGTGGGGTTTTTAAAATTCATATGTCTATCTTGATAAAATTTTTATATTTTCCCCATATTGAGACCAATACAAATATTGTACATGCATACACATTTATATTGTAGCTTGCAGTTTAGGTTTTAAAATCAGAGTATGACGGCGAGTCTAAAACCAAGGAGCTATCCAAAAATAATTTGAAGGCTATATATTCTTTTATTTCATACATAATAAAGTCATAAAAAGGACAAAATAAATGTCAGTAAATTCTTCAAGTACTTTGAAAAAGTCACAAGATCAGCTATTCATTTGCCTCTGCTTCATATAAAAATTTTCTGAAGCCACTTAATGAATGGAAAAGTGAGAGGGAGGAAAAAAGAGATCAAGACTACAGCATGAGATAGATACCAGTGAGGTGCATGCAGTTGCAATGATTGTGCTGTATTTGTGGAATGTTTACAGCTCATTTGTGCTAAGTTTAACATGAACAGCTTGTTTCATAACCTAAATAGATTTTTAAGGGGCCATAGAACAACTAAGATTTATATTTTGTTTCATTTAGATTTGTAATTTTTTCAGATTTTTTTTTTTAATTTATTGGAGAAAAAATTTACATATACATATCACACAACACACATGCATTGTCATACACACACAAATGCTATTTGTGTGTAAGCACAGATATCTCACCCTTATGGAAACAAAATGCATTCTGTATAGCACAGAATTTTTTTATGAAATGGGTACAATCCTACACCTCAAATTAACATGCAATTACATTTTTTAAAATATGCTAAGAAAATTATGGCAACTGTGTGAATTCTGGATTTGGAGTTCTAGCAGTGGACTACACAGAGTACTGTAAACTTGAGTAATATTTTTTCTGTCTAGCTAGTACATAATGCCAATAAAAATTGATCTATCCCTAAAAGAAGATTTTTTTATTATTATCAACAATAATGTGAAACTAAGAAGAAATGAAATATTTTATTTACAACCTTTTAAGACAATGGTATCCACACCCAGTTTCTACACTCATGACCCACATACCTGCTCAAAAGAAAGCACCTCTACAGAGTCAGAACAGTGCTTTCTGATAGGGATGGGTAGTTCTGCTAACCATATGTCATTGGCTTTCCTAGTGTTCATCCAGTTTTACAATTCCAAATAACTCTGAGGAAAAAAAAAAATTAGAAAATTAATTTGAAAAATGGGAAGAGGTGATAAATGCTCCTTGAGCATCTAATATCTTGACTTTTTTTTTTGTAATTGATAGTTTTTTTCAATGGCTACTGAATTTCAGTTGTGACGATTTCCTTAGATTCCAATACATAGAAAGATATATCTCTTGTATAAATTTCCTGACATTCTATAAGTCAGAGCAGCCAGGGAGAACAAACAGATAAATAAATAAAGAAGTAAAACCTCCCTTTATTATAAAATACTCTTTCATTAATTTATCTTGAAACATATTACTAGGTGCACAGACTCATCTAGAAGAACACTTCTAGGAAGCTGAGGTTTTTATACCCTTTGCCTTAGAAGGTGCTAGTTGCATTGGCTTCTTCTTTCTTTGTCTGATTTTTTTCATGGCACGAGCCAGAGTACAGACTTATTCTTTCCTGGAACAAGTCTTAAAAACTAAAAGGACCAGAAATTTGTAGATTTCCTGCTAATTAAATTTATTAGAGGATTTCATTTGATTAATTACAAATTAATAATCACCTCTAACTGGTTTATATTATATTTTTCTACATGTACTAAGGCACATTTAAATATTAATTATTAGTAATATGAAAAAATCACAAATATTAAATTAAAAGCCTACTAAGACTTATCTCTTTGCAACAGAAAGTTTGACAGAAAAAGAAAGCAAAACAGAGTAATAAGTCAGAATTCCAAGTAGTAACAAGTTTTACATATCTGCAACTTATTTCACTGCAAAGGTCTATGTACAATGGAAAACAAAGAAGTCATCTTCATTGTATATAATAGAGCTGTATCACAGCCATCGATTTTCAGATTATGCACCTGCAGCACAAAAGCAGCTCACAGTTTCACCACATCAGAAACTGTCTCAGCATCAGTCAACAGGAGCTGGATTTAAACAATTATACTTAATAATACTGAAAGGAAAGAAGATCAGCAAATGAAAGGAATAATACTTTTATCTTTCAGAAATTAGGATGTCAAACAGACAACTGAAAGTGTAGCAGAATTAGGAGGAAATAGTGAGGAAAAGACACCTTAAGTGAGCTTAAGACACTTAAGTGTAAATTACAAATGAGTGAGAAATTTTTGCATAGGTTTTCAAGAAGGTAGCTCTTGCTGGTTGATAATCTTACTGAATTGAGTCCAGTGCATGCTTTAGGGTACTTATTGTTCCTTAAGAAAAGCAAAATGTTATCATTTCAACAAGTGCAAAACATTAGGTCTTTCAAGAAAATAGATGAAGGAAGAAAGAAACATTACTTTATAGTCAGCTTAGAAGCAACCTTCTATCCACAACAACCATTTCCTGATGTTGTGGCAAAAATGCCACAGAAGAATGAGATCATTTAGCTGCTTGCCATGTTAGGAAGGTTTTGTTTCCTTTAGCATCTGAACATATAAAGAGAGTGCCATGTTAGTCTTACACTAGCATAGAAGGTAAACGTTTATTTTGTTAGGTTTTATTTCAAGGATGTCTGGCTGGTGAGTGAGGGAAGTCAGTCTAATCTCTCCTTAAGAGCTCTCTCATTAAAAATGATCAAGTTCTTCAATGGATACCAAAAAACATTACTTTAACTTCAACTAAAAGAACAGGTGTGGAAAGCAGAAGGTGTATGGAATCCAAAAGGAGTAAGTCCTGGTATAAGTGTTTCTCACCATCTGTAGTGGAGACTGCTCCTCAGCTGCCATCTTCAGCACCCAACAGCTCTAGGCTCAGAGTTCCACCCAAATCTTGTAAATACAGAAGCAGGTCATCATGAATTCTATCTCTTTATGCTGTGAGAAATAGAAATGAGAAAAACAATAAAAGCATGTGCATAAGTTCTTAGAAAAATACTCATTGGAATTTTTCTGGAAAGCCAGATAAAGTGAAATGCCAGGAGATATTTGTGGTTGTTACGGTTGTTGTTATCAATTCACAAGCCAAGAAATAACATGTTTACTATGACCTTTTCATAGATGAGATATAAAATTAAGATCCTGAGATGAAGCACAAAATGTTGTAAGATTTATACTCAGAAAGATGGTATAGTACTACTTTAATTGAAGTAAAGGAGGAGAAAACAGTGCACACTTAATTACGACCTCTTCCTCTTCAAAGGAAGTTGATCCTGGTATGGCAAAACAAATGCTCTGTGAGCTTTCCCAAAGAATCTGCACCTTATGACACATTTCCCAGGGCAAAAGTGCAGTAGAAAGCTTACAGCTGAATGTCTGACATGTGAAAGAACAGTCACTATGATTCTGGTCTTGTTTCCTCCCTAGAAGGCCCCTCAGAGAAGGAAACAATGCAGGAGTCAACATATATATATTTGCAAGCAGAGAGAACTGAATTTCTTTATGTGAGCACCAAGTGAGCTGGGTGTAAACTTGTTGTGGCCTGGAAGGCAGAGCAAAATTACTCTGTATTGAAACAACCCAAAAATTCTGACTTCTGAGTCAAGAAACACTGGAATGCTGCTTTATTTTCTATATTAAGTAAGATACTTCTCTCACCATATAAGATACAAGAAGCATTTTGCCTGTCATGATTATGACTTTAGTGCCTGTTGTGGCTTTTAAAATCCAGTGACCCTATTACTGCTGTGATAACATAACACTGTGTGTTAATACCTTGTGGTGGCTGCAGAGATCTAGTGAGTTGGACCAGCAAAATTCTGTTTCTGAGTAGGAGTGATAGGATGTGAGTTTGGGGAGTTGAGGAAGAACATGCCAGTCTGAGTAGAACAATTAATGCTGTGTCGTATACATTATTCATTTCTATATAAAATTCCAATGTTGGACAAGGCAGGGAGTTGTAATTGAAGATACTACATTAAAATCTTTGGTCATGGTATAATTAAAAGACCTAGGAGGAAGAATTAAGGGAACCAACATTTACACTATAAGTTACAAAGCAAAACAGCTGAAAGGAAGAGACATCCTTAACGTCCTTAATGACAACATTTTTAACTCTAGGCTCAGAACTACAATTTCAGAAAGACAGATAGCTCGCCCACTAGTCTCACTTTCAAAATACTTTTTATATCAGGAAAGCAAAAAAGATTTTCCATTGAGCATATTTTTGTCCTTCTAAACTAAATTCTGTGTGGAAAGTTTTGAGCGAGGCCTGGGACCTAGATAAAACAAGCAGCTTGATATAAAATTGAAAACTCAATTGAGAGTTCCAATAAATTGGAATAAAAATGGATTGTACAGATCCCAGAAGCATAAATTTAGAAATATTTAGAGCACTGCACAGTTGATATTTTAAAACATGTTTAAGGTATTTTACACAAAGAATGTCTAATGATCAAACAGCTAGATCTAAATCAGAAAAAAGGTATAATCTTATAATATTTTGTGATTCAAAATCAAAATACAAGTATTTTGGTAATATAAATTGTATGTATCATCAGTTATGGTTGAACATCATCAAATGAAGAAATGTTCTTTCTAGTCACATTATAATATAAAATGTCAACACACATAGATGGCTTTTACAAACTTGTACATACCTGAAATTTTCTGGTAGATTTATGTCAATAATAATACCGAGTGCTTTCCACTCTGTACATGAATTCTTTTATAAATGTTGTAAGCTGTTATTGATTGGCAGGAACTGTTGAGGCTTGTCCTAGCATTAATGTAGAGCTCCAATGTATGGCAGAAGAGACTTTTAGATTTGTTACAGTGTGGAACTACAGGCTCTGTGATTAAACCACTGTCATTTTTTTAATGTGAATCATTGGAAATGCAGTTTAGGACTAAGGGTTGACTCCCAGACATCTCCATTCATGTTATGCATAGGTTCAGCATTACTTCCAGTATTTAAACAGTAAAGAACATAACATTTTCCCATCCCGCCAGGTCAGCCAAGGTGACAGAGCCTGCCTTCTGCTCTCCCCCAGCCATCAAGACTCTCACAAGGGATCATTCTTTCCATGAGGAAAGAAATTGTAGAATTGCTGCTGTTACCCAGCAGTCCATACTTTCAGCAATAATCATACTTTCTGAATCAAAATAACTACTGCTGAAACCAAAATAACAGGGATTGCTGAGAGAGAGCCAAAGAAGTTGGGAGCAATACAAAAAAACAAAAAAAAGAAAAACACAGATTAGACAGACCAGATCAAGACTCTATTATCTACTCTTTATATTTCACAAGCTCTTCTATATTTTCTGCTCTGAAATTCCAAAAATTCATTTTTTCATATAGTAAATGAAAATTTCTCAGTATGTTTTCAAGAAGATCTAATACGTTCATTTCCTTCTTAGTTGCACAAGGCCTGCAAACATTGACAGGAGAAAACCTTCTGGATAAAAAACCTTCAGGATAAGAAAGCATCTCCCTCTCCCCACTTTCCCAGTGGAAAAGGTGTTTAGTTTCCTTGTATTATAAACTCAAATGTCCTTCTGTGCATGTATTTCTGAAAAAGCAGAGAATAATTGATGCTTTAATTTGACACTTACAGAGCAACACAAAAATGGTAGCACATCAATTAACATAGCACAGGAATTCTGTTTACCCCCAGATTCTAGGTTCTTGTAAATTTAATTTAGTTCTACATTACATTGGAGAAAACACATTCATAACTTTTTTTACCTGTTTTTCATTCAATGTAAATCTTAATCAAATACATAATCTTTATATAAAAACAGATGAAGTGAGGGTTATTTAGGTAGAAAGTCACAAATATTAAGACATGAAAAATTTACATTTCCTTGGACAATTATGATTCCTTTATTATTATGCTTATGTAAAACAACATGATTTTCAGCTACAGGATCACATATATTCACCACAGGCTATTGCCTCACTCAGGGCTAAAGCTAAACATAGGACTAAACATAGAAAATGAAAATATGACCCACTAAGTGTCTGCCTTTGTGAATGAAACATTTCTGAACCTCTATTTTATTGATTTTTTTTATTTTCTTTATCTACATACTTTTGTGGGGGGCAGCAGAGTATTTATATTGTGTAGGAATTTACACTCACGATAAATTGTCTTTGTTTCGTTTGCTTTCACTCTGTTGAAAGCTAGCATGACCCTACAAGCCTTTGGGACAAATTATCTTCATGTCTTTCGTGATGCCTCCATAACCATGCCTGAGTTTACACACCTTGTTCAATACAAAATAAACAGACCTAAACCATAACCAGCCAATGCTCTGTTGTCCCTAAAATATTTCTTCCATCTAAATCACATGGTTTTATTGAAATTTGAATGTCATTTCAAAGAACTATAAGAACTTCTGCCTATAAAGAAATTTAATGTGAATTGCTTTATCAGCCGTTATGTATGGCTTTCCATAGATCGTACACACATGCAAAAATTTAAAAAAACTTGTCACTATTCACCAGGTAGGAAATCAAAACCCTTAATTTGTTCCTGTTGTTCAACTGTTACAATATTTTCATGTTACCAAGCTCTTCCTTTTACACCAACAGGATACTTATCAAGAAAATATGCCCTTCTTGGGATATTAGATGTGTGATCATCCGTAAGAGGTACAGATAATTATTTGAAAATTAACACTGTTATATCAGTATATTTTCAGCAATTTTATTCTTTCTTTGCAAAGAGGAAACTCAGGGAAATGATGTGTGCTAACTTACAGCTCACCAGCATGAATATCATTGGGAGCATTTACTTGAGAGGTACCAAGATAACATTTCTTTTCCTGTAAACTGTAGTGGAAAGTTGTCAGATTCTGGTTTGTTCCTGTGCATAATGAACTTGGGCTGCTGTTATATTGTTCTGGCTGATATGGGGATTATAAATTATTCGTAGGCATGTACTCTTAGCTTTGCAATTTGCACGTATTTTGAAAGAGTTTTGAACCTTTATTATGCCCATAACCTAACCTCCCTAAACATTCATCACCTGATGGGAATAAAGAGTATGTAAAAGCAACAGAAGGAGCCTCTCTGTAAACCTAGACTTTCAGCTGCAACATCAAATTGAGTTAGCCATTTATCTTCTCACTTTTCCATAGCTTGTAGACTTTATGAATTACTCATTTAATCTTCTTTCAGTTTAACATTTATATTTCCCCTTACAGGCATTATATCTTTTTGATGCTTGAATTTTTAAACATCATGTAACAGCTTCCTCCTCAAAAATGTTTTTCAAAATCTATCCAGGCAAATAAGGCCAAAATTCTTCAGATCAGATGTGTCTTGTAATTGCATTGAGTTTTCAGTGCATCTTTATGCTTGATTTTCTGACGCACATAGTGACATGGCACTGGTAAATAGAATGGAAATTGTGGCAGTATGGCACTTAGAGAAATCAGAGTAAACTCTCTGTCATTCACCTTTATTGCACTGGGCCTATAACCAGAACCCACTGCAGTTAGCTTGGTTAGCTTCAGATAACTTGATTATCTCAAGACAACAATGTGGTAATGAACACTTAGTTTGCTGTCTTAAGATCAAGATTTTGTCAGGGTTCCCCGGATCCCTGTTTATCACCTGGTTCCCTGATGAAAATTAAAGTGTCATTTCCAAAACTGATTTAAAATTCATCCCATGGGAAAGAGGCTGTAGGCATTAAGATACTTGTTTTCCAGAATATTTCAGTCTTTTCTGGCACAGCCTTCTAGATCACAATCAGAATAACACACACAACTCTCTAATTAGACATTGCCAGTTTAGTATTGGTAGCTGCAATACTGAATATTGTTTGTTTTAGATTAAAATTTTCTTTTTGGTTGATTTTCTTTCTGGTTTTTGTTTGGTTTTGTTGTTGTTTGGGGGTTTTTTTTCCTAATTTTGTCTTAGTTCCCTGTACACTGTAGTCAGCCCTGGCTACCTCAGCAACCTTTTTGCACAAGCAGGACAAGCCAACTCTAAACATTTTACTGTTGGTGTTCAGTGATGATGTTTGAGTGGAAAGTAAGGCACCAGAAATGGAAACTGCTTTCATCCATCCATTCCCTCTGACAAATTAAACATCTTCAAAACAATTTTAAAAATCTTGTCATTCTATTGCTAAGCATTAGAAAAATGTAGTTCTAGGGAGCTGCTGACAGATCAGAACTATGTTTACCTTATGGAAGCTGCTATTCTTACAACTTGCTCAAAATTTATGGAGGGTAATTTGTACATAAACCATCCCTTTCTTGTTTGGTGACTTCATTTGGAAAGGTGCATTCTGCAAGCAGAGGACAAATCTTTGCTTTTGCAAACTAACAATTTTCTTTGTGTTCAACTTCAGCAAGGTCACCAAGACCGGAAGAATAGCGGGAAAAAAAAAGAAAATAAAAGGAAAGAAGTAAAAATTATCATAATTGAAAAGAAATCAATGATTGCTAAACACAAGGGGATCAAAGAAAAAAAATTGTCTGCCTATGAGCCACATAATAGCACAAAATATTTTACACCATTCATTCCAGCTGTAGGTCTGAAAAGCCTCAAAATTCAGAGCTCTTCAGCAGTTGCCTCATGCATACAAAAAAGCTAAAGGAGAATTGACTGAAATTTGTGTAACATTTTAATGAAAAATGTCAGTCTTGGGAAAAGCATGGAATTTTAGTTTTATTTTTTTGTTCCCTAGTTTAATGATAAAGCAGGAAAAAATAAATATTTATCTTTTCTCTGATAAGCCCTTTTTACCTAAGCCATTTGTTCTCAGTGACAGTAAAAGAATGTAAAATATTGGAAGTAAATTATTTTAAAGTTCCCATATATAACTCACAAGTACCAAAATTCAAGAGAGATTAAGGGGTTTTCTCATGTTCATGTGATTCTTTGCCTCTACTTTCTTGATTAATCTGAGGCTATAAAATACATTTCTTTCTCTAAGGCAAGCTTTTAAAAATTCAGTTTTACAAGCTGCTTTGAAATACATAAGAAAGAGAAATGGATAATGAATATTATAATGGAGTATTATGTTACATCTATTGTAAATATCTATGCTACAATATAGGTAAAAATATCACCTGTTTATTAATACATTTTCAAAGGTCATCACTAACTTTCCTGAATCATAACAATATATATGTGACCAAGGTTTTTATTTTCCTATGACAAAGTTGTGTGAAAAGGTCAGTACACAGATGTTCAAGAAACTGAACTTCTAAGTTCAGCCATGCAAAATTTCTGACAAGAGTTTCCAGGAAAAAATATCTTGTACCAGTAATATATTATGTTTTTTGTAAAGGCTTTGAATGTTTTGCTGTAGAGTAAGGCCAGGCAAGATTTTGTTGTGGCTTTTTTCCTGTCATGCAGAATATAATTTTAAAACTTAGTGGATTTTCTAGTCTCTATGGACATTTTTCAGCTTGATTTGATTCCTGGATGTCTGGAGAGAATGAATAAGAAATGGCATAAGAATTGGACATCACAACAAAATAATTTTATGCACTCAGCATCCTTTTTAATTATAGTGAATGTACTATCCAGATGTGTGCCACGATCAGGAGTAATTCAGACACATTAGATTCACAGTACCTGTGTCACACCACATGCACACTCATCATTCTATCCTGGAAATAAAAACATCAACCATTTTATTTAATGAGAGCCACACTGTAAAAGACCCACCTGCTCAGCACTTAAGTTTTTTTCCCAGGGAGTAGTTTCCTGTAGAAATTGTTTCTCCACTTCTTTTGGGGTTAATAGATATATTTTTACAGAAAAATATGGAATAATTTTTCACATTAAGGAATGTAAAGTACAAGATTGGAAAAATTATTATAAGTGTTTATTTTATTTGATTTTTAGTAATTTCCCTTGATCTCTTTTTAAGTCTCTGCATCAAAGTCTCACAACAGTTGGTTCCTAGAATCACAAATTTAATCCCCAAACTGTTAAAATAATGGATAAATATGAGGAAAGTGTTCCCTTCCTCAGTAGCATAAATGCAAACAGTTATTTTGATCAGATTAGTACCAGTCAAAACAGTGCAAATTATATTATTTGCTCTTGTTGAAAAAAGCTCTTCACATTTGTGTCTACAGGTGTGATGTTAATATGACAACATGAGGATTTAATCTCGTTGGAACTGAGACCTTGCCTCTCCGTAATCAGCCAGCTGAATCTTACTTACAGAGGTATATTCCAGAAACTTTCTTTAGACAGGAAGAACTTCTTCCAAATGAATCTTGAATTTTTATGGGAGATGAATATCTTTTGTCTCTAAGGCTTTGTTAATATTTTTCTGGGGTTTTTTAAAATTTTTTTTTAGAGTAAAAATTCATACTTTTCATAGTACCTTGTATATAATATTTCTTTTCCATTTTGAGATTCAAATTCACAAATTCCATGGAAATCTGCTCTTTTGTTTGTGAAGTAAATTCTCTGAGGCAAGCTAATTTTCCTTGTACAGCACAGAGCAGGGACAAGGACAGTAGATGTATCAGCAGAGGCAAAGTACAGAGGAGCAACCCTCTCCTGTACATGAACGTGGAGCAGTGTTCTCACCCCGGTGCCTAGTAGAGAAGTCATCAGTGGAGCTGTGTTTCCCATTTCAGCATCTCACTTGAGAAAAGCAAAGGAGAGCTTCCATAGCAAGGAAGGAAAAACATTTCTTCCTCTTTTGTGTCCCATAAGACATAAAGCCATATGGCCTATCTCATTTTGTACCCTTTTAAGGCCTATCCTTACATAAATGAACAAAAATATGTGTACTTATACTTAGTCTGACACAAATATGCACGCCATAGTCCAAAGAATTCTCAAGCTATTAGGTTCCAACAGCATCTGTGCACCAGCAGCAAAGTGTTTCAAGAACATCAGAATCAATAAGACATTAAGTCATGAGTGTCTAATGGCATAATTATGCTAGGATATAAAAACAAATTGTCATTTAGGTAATCTTGCTCTCCATTCACTGCCAATTTAACCTGGATTCCAACATACCATTAAGTGTTGGGCACTCTAATTGAGGAAAAAAAATGTGATTTTGATAGGCAATGACTAGATGAGAAAAACAATATAAAATAATATATAAACTGATGGAAAATACTGGGGAAGGGGTTTTATTAAGCCTGTGGGGGAAAAAAAACCAACCAAAGAGACAAAAAAACAAACCAACTCCCCCCCCATACACACCTTTTAGCAGATATTATAATTTTCAAATCTATATAAAACTAGACATTCTAAACCTATATTTAAAAAAATCTATATAAAACTACTTTAAAGCACAATCACTTATTTTCCTGATAGCCCTCGAAGACAGGGACCTACTGGGTGTCAAAAAAAACTATGGAAAGAAACCATAGGGAAGCACTTTCTAGCAAGCACAAGGATAGACTCCCAAAGGAGCCTAAGCACTAGAGACCAATATACCTGTCAGGAGTCTCTCACTCCATGTGTCTGTCTGCATATCTTCTGTCTGTCTACTGGAATACAGTATCAAAGAGAAAATAAGTAAAACTCTTTTCTTCCTTCTTACTGAGATTTTTCCATTTTAACTCTCTTTTATATGGAGAAGCATTTTTCAGTCCCTGCTGTCCCTGCCTATCAAAGAAAAAACAGGCAACAGCTGGCTGATCAGAAGTCAGTATGACAATCAGAAGAGAGTGGCAATCAACAGAGCTGCAACAGAGCAAAGCCAGAATAAGATGAACCCCACATTCTGAATCTTCACTTTTCTAGCCATAACATAGTAGGCTTTTTACCCAAGGCTTTCTTTCAGATCAAATGAAAATATGAGACAATGAAAAAATCTTTCATATGCTCAGCCCTTATCTAGGGAGTTTATGCAACTGCAACAGAAACAGAATATAACACGAGCTTTTAAAACCTAACTTTAAGAACTGTTACTTTGATTTCCTATTCCCACATTGCAACAGTTCACGCAAAAAAAAAAATAAAAATCAGAATACTTCCACACAATGGCCATACCTCTAGTTAGATCAGAGTAATGTTCCTTCTCTGTTTATGATCTACATCAGATTGAAATCTAGCCATTTTGATTTTACACCTCTGTTGTAAGTAGGTGCACTAGTAATAAATTTTCTGAGCTAGAAAGTAATAACCTTTTTTCCATTTCAGGCTCCTATTTTACATTTGTGTTTTTCTTCAGTCTTGCTATACAATATAACTTGAATACAAGTGCAACATGTGTGGCTATATTTAAACAGAAGAAATTAAAAAAGGGATTATTTAACATCTGAAGAGTTGAGATCATTGTACATAGGATAAGAAGTATGAATATTCCTAATCTGGTTTTGTGACATGATGCAACATTGCTTGAAGCACAAAAATTATGCGTGTGGCTTTAGTTTGACTTTTGACTGGTTTTGATTTAAGGATATGAGGGAGATGGGAAAGGAAATCAGTTATGGGTACTGTGCTGATGGATTATTGTCCTGCAGGCATATAGGACAATGACAGCTGGCCTTCAAATAGTCAGATAAGATGACTAATAAAATACAGATATATCAAACTGAAAATTAAAATATAGTATTCAAAACCTGGGAGTGGCCTAGGGTAAACATTTAAATGTGATCAAATATAGACCTCTACAATCTAGATGCTTATATCTTGCTTTCCCTTCATAACTAATAGAGATGGATTTAGAATATAATTCACTCTAAATAGGATGTTCAAAATGTCAAATGAATTACCACCTGCCTGCAACTGCCTAATTCTCTTTATGGACTGTAAAAATAGCTTATGCTGATTATTTCAGATCTGCATCGTACTAGTCTAAAATTAAGTGAGATTAATACCACAATTAATCTGTTATTATTACCTCAGCTAGCTGTTAAAAACTAGCTAGGACACCTCATGAGGCCTGCAAAACACATATTTGCAGGATCATCTTTCCCACAGTCAGAAAGCCAGAGAGAAGCAGGCCAGTTCTCTAAAATACACACTGGCTGGATAAATACAGACTTTGAACAAAAACTGGCAGCTTTGCAACTCACCTTCCACCAGCAAGACCATGAAATGGAGGCAAGTAAATTCAGTTTTTTTAAGCTTTCTATCTTTCAGATTAGTAGACAAGTTGTATGGGGATTTTTGGTAGGAATCAAACTGAACTGAAATAATAATCTTTCTAAGCCTGAGAGAAACATACACTGCAGCAGTAACTAGTGGGCAAAGATGGAATATATTCTGTGTTTTGGAAGATGAGGAAGCCATTTCCAGAAAAGAAATTATAAAGAGGGACACTATGTATTCAGCTACAATTAATAGTTCTAGCATGTCTTGGAAACTTATTTTACATAGAAATCAGTTAGTCAGAGAGTTATTCAGACAGTTCACAGTATGCTTTGCAAATTAATTGGAAGCCTCTGAGAGTACATTGATGGACAAGTGTAAGGCACATAGCTATTTAATTTTTCTAAAAAAAAAATTTAAATAATTGCAGATTCTTTTCATATTATACCCAGATGCTACTCCCATGATTTATGCTTAATGAAGAGCTCCTGGTTTCTGAAATATGAAAGACTGTTTACCTAAACTCTTTGACTTTATTCAGCTGTGCCACATTTTTGTGTACTTATAATATGCTCAAGACAAATGACTGGGGGATCAGTTATTCAAAAGCTGCTGCTGCTGCCTGGAGCTGTTGCACATTTACAATCACATCTAGTTTCAGGAAAAATAAAACAATCCAAGAGAAAAGACAGAAGTCTTAATTTGAGCTTAATCCAGTGCTCTGAGGTATCCAAGACAACCACAGAGTTCCTGCCATCTCTCAGGAGTTACAGAGAACCTGTGCCCTCCTGGGTCATCTGTTGGAGGCTGGGTCAGACACCCAAAAACATCTAAAACACTTGATGGTACCTCTGTGAAGACACTGCTGTAAACAGAGAAATGCAGTTTGTTTTGAGGAAGAACAGTTAAACTGTCCCCTGGATGAATTTTAAGTAGAAAGAATTAATCTTTTTGAAGTCTGTGGAAAATTTCAAAAGAGTAGTGGTCTATAAAGGTTAACAGAGCCACCAGAAGGAGGTACCCTCTGGGAGTGCTCTGTGGTGAAGGTTGGAAAGGTTAACTCTAAAAGGTGCAGCTTGGAATATAATATGCACTCAAAGAAGAAAGCCTGATAAATGTTTTGTTAGAAGAGGAAGAAAAAAATCATCTGAAGAAAGAAGAAAGGAAATCTTCTAGTTTGCTCTTACTTCAAGCAATTTTTTTTCAGAGATCTTTGTTTTTTATAAATACTCTTAACTGTGTCTATTTTTGATATTGTAGGCAAAAACTATAATAAATTATCTGGATTGAAAGAACTGGAATTTTACAATAAATAGATGACAATAGGGCTGTACTGCGATGAGTATATAAACCAAAACACTGCTGCCTCCAGGCTGACAGTGAGCTGGAAATGCAGCAGACAGAGAAATCTTTATATGTTGAAAGGACACTCCAGCATGCAGTAAGATATCAACTGTGAAGTTATCTCCACTCCAGCACCTCACTACCTCCACCATTGGTCTTAAGACAGGGCCATTATCCAGATAAATCTTCAGGTGACAATTGAAGCAGTAAAATACAGTCTTTTGCCAAGACAAGAATGAAATCCCATTTGTAGTCAAAAAAGGTTTTAAATAGATTGATATTTCAACAGTTTTCATTGCTTTTTTCCATTGCCTTTTTTTTTTCCTTCAGGTCCCTTCAGTAGCAGCATATTTACAGGTATCATACAGGTACCATATTTCATTCCTTCATTTCTGTGTCAGATCCATAATACTCCCTCAGATTTGTTAACCTCCACAAGTAAACACTTTTTTAATAATAAATTGTCCCATATCTATTCCATATGTAGGATTTTAGCTAAAGAGCCTGATTTTCTCAGCTGCTAAATCAGTAGTTTGATTTCTTGCCACAGTAGTTTCAGCATGGGAGTGCAGAGCACCATCTTGGTTAACAACCTGCCAAAATTAAATGTAACTTAAATCAATGCTTGTTCATTTACTGTAGTTTTTACCCATCAAAGATTTCTTGGGGCACTGATTCCCTAAAAATATCATCTGAATAGGGAGCCTTTCTATTACAAACCCCAGAAAGGAAGGAAGGTTTGCCCTAAAATTGACTTTTAAATTAGTTCAGCAGGAAACAGCACAGATCTGAGAGACTATTATGATACAAGAGAAAAGAAAATTAACAAGAGAAGGATTCTTACTGGGTTGATATCATATTATGTTCATTACAGATGGATCAAAATTTCCTCTGCCTTGTGCTGAAGGTGTCTTTAGAATTGAGGCTGGGTTTAGATTTGAATTTCTATCAGGGACCTTGTGTGTACAGGAAAAGCTTTAATACTTTGTGTCTTGTCAGTAAGGAAATGCTCTTGAAATTAATTGCATATTGGAAAAGAACATTTGGATTTTACCCCATTTGTTTTGATATCGAGCTTTTTAATTATATCATCAGAAAATAATTGTTTTACTGCAATCTTCACCCAATCTAAGTTGAATACTAAACTTGCATATGCAAGACAAAATGACACTGCATCAGCATATATTCTGTAACTCTGATCCTTGGACTTCCTTATGGTCCAAGTAGATTTGGTTCATAACAGCTTGTTGAGCAGCAAATATTTACATTCCCTTGATACATTTGTCAAAGAAACATCTGTTGCTGAAAAATATTTTTCACAGACCAACTTCCTAATAGGGGGAGGTCAAGATAGAAGTATTTGTCTTTTAGGAAGAGGATGAATAATCATGGAAAACAAGAAAATGAGAACAAACTAAAGTATAAAAAATACCCCAAATAAATATTGAAATCTTCCTCTGTGCTTTCCCTGTGCTTTTCAACAAATACTAAGTATATCTCTATGTTAAAAACCTTAATATAAAATACTCTATCAAGAAAAAATGATAAATAAAAAAATCCTTAGAATAGTATGAAAGTGACTCAAGAGATTAAATTTAAAAAATCTTCAGAGACTCACATAGGGATTTAACTATTCAGGATCCCAGGATTATAAATTATTCAAACATAAGATTTTTTTCTAAATATACACAGTAATTTTCTAATTTGTTTGTAACTTCACAAGTAATCATGTTCACTTCACTGGCATTGGCAGTGCTATTAGCAGAAATATTTAACAGAATTGATTTCTTTGTAAAAGGATAGTAATCAAATATGTTAAAAATTAATCAAAGAAGATTCTTGCATTTTAAAAGTTAACACATTATGGGTAAATTACTAATTACAGACACTGATGATTCTAAATTTCAGTAGATATTTGTGATTTATGCAGGAAATTAAGTGTCATTAATAGAAACCATAAATTAAAAGGCAGCAGGGCTCAGTAATACCTTTACTCAATGTGCTGGTAACATGAGGTTCTGGTTAGCTGTAAATGCTTGTAAGAAATTATCAGCTAGAGAAGTTAGTGGATATTGCCTGCATGAAGCTGATCTGAATGCCTAGTTCCTTCATCTGCCCTTCTAATTTATCTGGTAAGCTTTAGCAATGACATGTTGCTCAATGACATATGCAAAATGCTAAACTAGATCTTAGGGTACTCTGTACTAAAATAATAAAACCATGGAATCATTCAGGTTGGAAAACACCTCTAAGATCATCAAGCCCAACCATTAGCCCAGCACTGACAGGTCTGTCACTAAACCATGTGTCTAAGCACCACAACTACGCCTTTTTCGAACACTTCCAGAGACTGTGACTCCACCTGTGCAGCCTGTTCCAATGCTTGGCAACCTTTTCAGTGAAGAATTTCTCCTAATATCCAATCTAAACTTGCCTTAGTGCAATTTGAGGCCATGCCCTCTTATTCTGTCACTTCTTTTGTGGGCAAAGAGGCCAGCAAACACCTTGCCAACAATCACCTTTCAAGTAGTTGAGAGAGCAGTAAGGTCTCCTGAGCGTTCTTTTTTCCAGGCTAAACAACCTCAGCTCCCTCAGCTACACCTCACCAGACGTGCTCCAGACCCTTCACTGCTCCCTCGCCCTTCTCTGGACACACTCCAGCACCTCAATGTCTTTCCTGTAGTGAGGGATCCAGAACGGAACACAGGGTTCAGGGTGCAGTCTCAGCAGTGCTGAGTCCATTGTAAAGAGGAGATAGGTTCAACATGGAACATGAGGCTTAATATCACAGGAAAAAAAAAAAAAAGAAAGAAAAAGAAAGAAAAAGAAAGAAAAAGAAAGAAAAAGAAAGAAAGAAAAAGAAAGAAAGAGAAAGAAAAAGAAAGAAAAAGAAAGAAAAAGAAAGAAAAAGAAAGAAAAAGAAAGAAAAAGAAAGAAAAAGAAAGAAAAAGAAAGAAAAAGAAAGAAAAAGGAGTTATACTGGTTTAGCACTCCTCATGCAAGAATCCACAGCAATCCAAAATCCCTGAATACTGCTCATGAGGTTTTTTTTCTTTTTTCTCATTTTCCACTAACATGAAACCTAGAGAGGATGCCAGAGGAATTTCATTCCCCAGCCCTCCAGGGAAATGTCCTCCCTGCAAATGTAGTTTGTTCACGTCCTCCAAAAACTGTTACAATAACGAAAAGGGATAATGGTAGAAAAATAATTTGAGCTTTCCTTAAATGTACTCAAGTGCCAAGAACTACATTTTGAAACCAGTGTGATATGAATGTGTTGTAGCTATCACAATTACTGCTAATTGCCAGTTATGGATCTTCTCCCAGCTTTATAGTTTGAGTTTCTGCCTGCTGCTACACTAGTGTACAAATATGAAACAAATCAACAGAGCAGCTATTTCCTCATATCTGTTGCATGAGAAAATAGATTGGCTGTATCTGTAAGGCAGTGGAAAACACCAGGAGGGCTCCCCAGCTAATGAACCATTCCAGCCAACATCTGGCATGAAACAGGGCACTAACTGCTGAAAGAGGTTCACATCATCTCCTGGCAAACCAGGATATAGTCTGTTGCAAAGCCATATATCACACTGTCAAAGATATCAAATCAGCTCTGCTGGGGAGGGATTTCTGCCACCCTGACAGAGACATTCTGTGACCACCTAGTGCCAACCAACTATTAGATTAACTTCTGGTCCCACACATACCCTTCATTGCTTTTCTCCCTTGCAACCTTTCTCTTTCCTCATATATCAGACCTAAATAATGGGAAAGGGTTTGCGTTTGTTAACTAATCACTCAATTCAGACACCAATCTATTAAGGAAAATTAACTACCAATATGAAATAATCTTTGAAATCTATAATCTAAGCTCAAACCATGCATGTTCTTGTTGCTTTCTTGCAAGTTGCTGAAATAACTGAGGAGTAAAACTGAAATAACCTTTCCAGGTAGTAAATCTAGTCTGTTCTGATGCTGACATATCTCACATCTTCTTGATATTACAAAAAATTGAAAATAATTTTGTGTAAGAAAACTTGAAATACCTAAAACCCATGCATCTCAGTAATTCTAAAGACATCTGTCATAACTATATTACAACTAAACTTCCAGATTTGTAAACACCAGTCAATTTAAGCAGACTGAATTTCCATCAATACATAGGAATCATTAACAGTAATGGATAAAGGTCATGTCTGATGCAGATAAACTTTAAAGAAAAGTGAATGAGACTTTCTTGTTACAACACTATACAACCTATATATCAATGTAAGAGCAACTATGTGTGAGAGGGAGCGGAGCAGTCTGAAGATAATGAAGCTGATGATGCAAAAGCTGATGGGCCTAAAGGTGAGAGGACACCCACTGGAAATCCCTTTTCACACGTCTACAACTGAAGACTTGTGTGGATCATTTATCCATCTTTTCTATTCTGCTTGAGAGCTCCTTCTCCCCAGACTCATTCCTATGCTTTTTCTTAGTACAGATGCAAGTCCTAGTTACTCTTCCTTGGTTTATATGTATTTGTTCTCAAATTCAGTGCAATAATTTAGACCACTTACTGCAAAATCCTATCAGATCTGTCAGTCATCTAAATCTATTAATTGTCTCTGTACTTGATAATGAAGTCATTGCTGAATGTATCTCCACATAGTCAGAATGTTCTGATGACATCTAGATGTTGAATCCACTGTGCAGCCACTTGTATAGGGAGCCACTGAAACTGTGTGTTCAGTGCCTGCTGCCATTCTGAAACCTGCAAGGTCAGAGGGCTCTACCAATTCCTCAGACAAGTTTGGGATATCTGTGTTCCTCTCTGGTACTGGAGCTCACCTGTTTCCTGCAAACAAAAAAGGTTACCCACAGCATGTTATTCAACCACTGTATGCCATAAACAGAAAGATGAGATCTTTCAAGTCTTATGATTTATTCTTTGGAGATGTCTGACCTGCTTGCTTGACTGATTATAGAGATTAACAATTACACCAAGAATCCAGATTCTAATTATTAAAGA
The DNA here is from genome assembly GCA_013397295.1 of Polioptila caerulea. Taxonomy (NCBI): domain Eukaryota; kingdom Metazoa; phylum Chordata; class Aves; order Passeriformes; family Certhiidae; genus Polioptila; species Polioptila caerulea. The sequence goes on along the minus strand of VYXF01010429.1, from coordinate 1,170,477 downwards.
ATCAAAAAATATAAATTAGGCACATTGTGTAGTAATTCAGAATACAGAGCTTTAGAGACCTGTAATCTCAGCAGAAACTTCTGTTATTTTCTGTCTTCATGGCTTCTACCATTTTAGCTCTCATATTTACAAGTACTATTAAAAGTTTATAATTGCACACGTAATAGAGACATACTTGCTGACAGCTATAGTAGATTAATAAAACCATAAGGGAAAGCAGAGGGGCTGGCACTGAACTTCTCTGTGGTGACCAGTGACAGGATCCAAGGGAATGGCCTGAAGCTGTGTCAGGGGAGGTTTAGGTTGGATATCAGAAAAAGATTTTTCACCTCGAGGGTGGTTGGGCACTGGAACAGCTCCCCAGGGAAGTGGTCACAGAACCAGTCCAGCCAGAGTTCAAGAAGCATTTGGACAACAATCTTAGGCAGAGAGTGTGATTCTTGGGGATGGTGTTGTGCAAGGCCAGGAGCTGGATTTTGAAGATTCTTGTGTATCTCTTCCAATTCAGGATACTCTGTGATTTTGTGATTCTATGATGAGAACAGGATTTAAATGTTAATGCTTTGTGTTGATAGAGATATATTTAAGCATACACTTAGAATCTTTACTGTCATGACTGCAGATGATCATTTAAGATAAGCATTAAACGCTTTTCACTGTTCAGTAATTTTGATATTTATAGTGTGAATATCATCCTTCTAAAATAGAAAATTAGATAAAATAAACACTTTTTGGATTACTGTGTACTGAAATAGTTACATTGAATAACAATTTTTTTTAGCAGCTCAACTATTTCATGCTAAATGAACATCCATCATATAAATTTTTATTACCTCTGAGTCAACACAAGTCTCAGGCTCCCAGTGGCATAACCAATGCAACCTTTCTTATAGTCTATAGTTTATACAACTATATAAAAGTGGGTTAATCTCAAGGGGGAAAAGAATTTTACTAAAGATCAGTTTGGGGAAAATGTATCAGAAGTGATTGACTTTAAAACTCCCTGACAATCCTGTGTACTATACATAAATGTCCTCCCCTGTCTCTCTGCCTCATACACATACTTCCAACTCACAAGCAAATTGAATAAACCAGAAGATTGCATTAATATAAAATATGAACAGGACAATTTCCTCTCCTGCTCCCAGGTGGTATCTAGTCTTCCCCAGACTCTCTTCATTCTAAGAATCATGTTGTTGCTGCCTAGTGCTGCAGGTTCACCAGCAAAATTAAAGCATTTCATATCAGCTCAGTGATTACAGCAATCTCAGGAGCAGAAGCAGCTTTTGAGCAGAGGAGGCCTAAAACCTAATATTTCCATATCTTGAGATACACCCTAACTCTTGTTTTAAAAAAGGTCAAAATTCAGATGCTGTTCTGAACTAAAGTCTAATGCCTCCACCTTGGCTCTGGTCCCTCAGTAAAGTGCCCACTCTGACAATTCCTGAAGGCAAAAAAATCTCTGAAGAATTCAGCACTTCAGGTACTGCATCTCTGAACTCTAATGGAGTTCAGCTGTCACATGAATGCATAGCTCTTCAAATTTTAAACTATGCAGAAATACTTACTCCTAGACACATAGAAAAATACAAAATCTAGATTAGAAACAGAATTAGGAGTTTCCCAGGTACATGATAAAGGAAAGTAGATGCCTGAATTGCTTTCTTGATCTACTGTTCCAACTAAATTTGCGTAAAAAATTGATGTAAGGCCACCAGCATATTTCTCTGTCTAACTTAAATTAAACTGTAATCTATAAGTAAACAATACAAATGTTATGCCTTGTAGTAGAAGAAAATATCTTCAGACTTTTCAGAGGCATTCATACACATGTAAATATACTTTCAGTCTTAGTGGTAGGTTTCCCACAATATATCATATGCTTGTGCTCTTCTATATTTATGTCATCATCCAAATAATATTTTAAATTCTTTCTTCCTAAAGTCTTTTCTGTAGATCTTATTATTTATTTACTTTTATAGACTAAAAATTTAATAAATGCTGAAATTAAATTCTGTTTTGTTACATATTAATGGAAAAAGGAGCATATTTCTGAAAACAAACAGCATTAACACTGCCTTCACTTAGATAGTAACATATCAAATAAGCAGTTAGTGCATAGCACAGGCAATTTCCAAAGCAAAAATTCATAATAATATGAACCCTATAACCCTTGACTGACGTCCTTCCTTGTGCTAAACTTAATTCCAGCATTTACTGGTGTCGATATATGCCTCACATAGAATTTCCTAGACACACCAAAAGGTTGCATTTTACAGTNTATCAAATAAGCAGTTAGTGCATAGCACAGGCAATTTCCAAAGCAAAAATTCATAATAATATGAACCCTATAACCCTTGACTGACGTCCTTCCTTGTGCTAAACTTAATTCCAGCATTTACTGGTGTCGATATATGCCTCACATAGAATTTCCTAGACACGCCAAAAGGAATTGCACGCATTTTACAGGGAATTCATTGCAGTTTCTCCCCTTTCAAGCCCTAAATATGAGATCAGTCTACAAGAGCCTTATATGTGTATTCTGGCAGGTGATTTAACAAGTAATCTTCTGCAAAACTGTACAACTAGCTTTGTAGTCACATATATTGCAGTCACTGCTGTATACCCAATAACAAACACAGCCTACAAGTTCCACTTCTTTTATGGCATATCAGAGATCAAAAAATCTACACTGCTGATCTTAAATATCTTATGTATTTTTTCTTTACATTTACTGTATAGGGATCCAGAATGATCTTATTGAGTATCTACCGACCAAGGTAGATATTCATCTACTTTGGGATGATAGACAAAGTGTAATCCTTAAAAATTTGGATTTGATTTATATACACAAATTCTTTCCTTACATAGGATGATTCACAAAATAATTACTGCTTAAGAGCCTGAGCATTCTCCCTGAAAGCTTGCTGCAAGGTACCATTAGGCCTCTCAGATTTTCTGCTGTACATGCCATGGTGCATTATATCCTTGGCTGAACTGAAACATACATCAAGCACAAAATCACCTTCCCATGACTGAACAAATTACCAAGTGTCTTTTAATCCACTAAATAGACACAGGCAATTATTCCAAGCTTACAGTAAATATGAGGAAACTTGGCTATGTTATTAGACTTGCCACTAGACAAGAATATATATCCACGGTCAATATCATTTCCTCTGATCAAAAGATGCACTCAAGACGATCTACACAACATTCCTGGAACTGCCCAGGAGAGATGCCAGAGAGAAATCCACTGTCAACACAGTTAAGGTTGCAGGTGCAGGCTGTGTTTCACACTTTGTATCCTAAAGGTGTATCCTAACAGGTGGATGTCATGATCTTCCCACAAAATCTCAGCCTGGAGAGTCATTCATAAAAGTTTACTTTTTTTTTTTCCTAGAGATAAGAGGTAAAAGAGGCCTAATATTGCTTTTCATAGACATGTTCTGTGCAAAAATTGATTGCTTTGAAAATCCAAACAAGCAGTTTTCATTTAGATTCCAATGCAACAGATGCTCTATCTCTGAAGAGGGAAGAGGTATTACTGGTATGTTTAAGATCATTATTTAACACCCAGAGCACTCCAGTCAAGTGTTCTCACAATGAACAATGCATGGTTAGACATATTTAGATTCCTAAGGGCAATTCATTTGAATACTGTGGGATAAATGTTGTAGTTGTAAAGGTTGAATCCACAAATGGATCGTTTTGACATCTTTTAGAAATGCAGTATTATACCAGCACTGTTTTGACATCTGCCCAGCTGTGAATTGCTCTGATGTCTCTCAGTGAGGGCTGCCATTTTAAAGTGACTCCCTCAGCAAGAAGTCTAGTCTGTGATGCATGTTTTGTGACAAAGGAAATGCTACAGTAATCACCAAATGAATAGATGGAGGAATCAACAGATGGATGATGGAGAATTTCGCTGTTGGTATATTCAGATAAACTGTTTGCAAAATTTCCTACACAGTTTCCTTACTGTTTTCACAGAATAGCTTGTCAAGATATTACATTGCAGAGGTAACCAAGAATCATTTTATGTATTCCCTGAACTACCTGCATAACTTCCCTGTTTTTCCCCAAGTTTTACTTCATAGTTTCAGAAATTCATATTTATTCAGATATCATAAAATCTCATAGACAAAAATACAGGCCTATCTTGAGCTGCCTTCTCCATCAGCATCTGCATGTTTAATAAGTAACTGAGATGAGAAGGTGCATCATGAAATCATAGTATGCAACACTCGAGAAGGTCTGCAACAGGGCTAGTCACCTAGGGATGGTTTCAGTGCCTGTATCCAACATGGATGAGTTGCTGTCATTCAAATAGCTCTCTTTTTCTTCTTAAATAATTTAATCCTGGGGTTAGAAGTTCATTAAGACAAAACTATTAATTTATAATATGGACAGAACAAATGACAGAGCTGTGCAATTTGGTGCATCAGAAGGAAGGTACATTCACATCACACAACACACTTAAAATGTTTCACGAGTTATGCACTGAGCTCTCCCGTTACAAAGGGGAAAACTAATATGAAAGCAGTTTAAAATTTTCACATTCTTCTTTTCTTTAATGCTCACACAAAAAAAACAAACAAAAAAAAAAACCCAAAAAAACTGTACTGAGCCATACCAAAAGATTCATCAAGCCCTATAATCTGCTCAACAGTGCCTATAGAAAGTTATATGAAAATAAAAAGCCTAGTACAGACTGTTCAAGTTCCCCATGATAGTGCCTATGGGCAGCATAGGGTCCCAGAGGCATAGGAAGCTTTGCTTGCACAGAATCTACCAGGAAATCTCTGTACCAGACTATTGCTGGTCCACTGTGGAATGCTGAGGAGGATGCAAGAGAAAATGAAACTGCAGCTATGACAAGCTGACGAAAAATTCCTATTTAACATTACTGGTAATGTTGATAATATCTTCTCACCTAAACAAACTATTCTCTCCCTGAACATGACTGAGCAGTATTTTCAGTAAAAGATATGACATTACAGGCTTTCTGTGGCAAGCTCAATCTATCCTTTCGAACAATGAACACATTTCCACACTTCATTTTTTAATCCCCTCTAGATCATCTTACCAGCTTCCAAACTTTCTTCAGACATATTCATCATGATTTTGGTTGTTGCCTATAGATATTGCTGGGATGTAGCTTCATTCAGAGTAACTGAGATTAACTCAGGAAACAAATGTAGAGTAGTATTTGTTCTCCATGCACTTCTCAATTCAGCATCACAGCAGACTGAAATTCCCTGCCACATAGATGAAAGGTTAGACATGAGGATCTCTGAGGGTTTCAGGGGAAAGGTGAAAGAAGACACTGATAGCCAAACGAGTGACTTTTTTGACATTTTGTTTGCAGTTTTCAAACTCTATCATGCGGTGATGATTCTTTCCACTTCAGATCAGCAAGGAGACCTTATTCTGCATGTCCTGTGGGCATGCTTAAAGTTATCTTATACAATCCCTCATTGTCGAGCCAAAGCAGCAAATTGAACTGAAACAACCATGCTTATACAATAGTAATCTAACCATTATTCATGAATTTTTAATAGCTTTTTCTCAAATACTTTGTTTTGACTGTATAGAGTTCACTAAATATCTGTCCTAAAAAACAGAGACCAAGGAAACACAGCACACCACACCATCTCAAATGAAGGCCACGAGGTTTCCCTGCATGAGATTTCCCTTGCAGCCTAAGCTGGTTGTGCATCTTAACCCAGTGTGACCTTGAAGTGTGGTCTTCTTGAAGGCAGTCATGGCTCTGGCTTCAAGGTGGACCCTGACTAGAGTTTTGGGTTCTGCTGAACATCACTGTCAGACTGTGCAGTGAACAACCTTGTCATTTTGGTATATACAGACATAAACCAGCGTCCAAGAAAGACTATGGTTTTGGAACACAAAGAACAAAGACAAAAGGGCAAGGCAGAGTGGCAAAATAAATTGAAAATAAATTTTAAAAAACTCAAAACACCTTTGTCAAGGTAAGTGATTAAAAAGAGAGTTCAACACTTAACACTCTAAATGGCAGCAAGTCAGTTAAATTACTTTCCCAATAGGTTTTTAAAAGTGTTGGTGTGTGTCGGTCATTTTTTACATAAGCAAACAAATTTAGATCACACAGAAACAATGTTTCTAACTTCTCAGCAGCTGCTCTACAACCAGACATCCTACAGCTGTTGCATTATACTGAAATAAGCTCTTGAAAAACTAATTTTTCAAAGAAATTGAGACAGAGAAGAATACTATTCAGAGTGAGCAGCAATTGATGTTCTTTGGGAATGCTGCAGAATCAGGGAAGATTTATGCAGGCTTTTGAATCTATGCATGACCAACTTGACTCAAAAGTAATCACAAAAAGGCACTGTTATTTTTTGAATATAGCAGTACCTGGAATTCTCCATTTACTTGTTAGCTTGGTACTAATAGAGAACGAGAAAGCTGTCTCTGAAAATGTGCTGGAGAAATACTGTGCTCCCAAGAAAAGTGAAACTTTTGAAGGACATCATTGTCATCACATGCACCTCTCAAGGAACAGAATTTCTTTCATTTCTCTAAATTTGAGGAATCTCTGACTGACAGTCACTTAACAAGTCCACCATGTAATTATGGCATACTGACTGATTCCATTAGAAGAGATCAAACAGTGATTGGAATCAAAGATATAAAGCTACTGGAATGACAGCTACAAGATAGAAACCTAAATCAGGAGAAACAGTAAGGACATGTCAAAAAGATGTTAGAAGAAAACTGAGATGCAGTTACACTGGACAAACAGATTATGACAAGGGGAAATTAAAAAACGAAAAGGCAATAATAAGTTAGAAAAATTGTAGAATCAGAAGAAGCTGTGATGGACAGGAAGTGCATTAACTGTAAAAACATGCACAGATCCAAGCATCCAATACCCATATTTAGATACCATGAACGTAACTACTTTACAATAATTTTCAATTTAACCACATTAAATATCAGCATATCCGTGCTCTGTATTGAAAGAAAAAGTTAAAGAAAGAAAAAACAACAACAATAAAAAAACCCCAGGTGAAAGGGACTTGTAGAGAGAGCCTTATTCTTCAAAAGCTGAATGCAGAGGTTAGAGAGGGCTGACATCTTGCCCTACACACTGAGGGAATGCTTCTGAATTGTAGATTGGCTATTGATATCAAATTGAATATTAGACAGGAAAATAGCTGTGAGCTTTTCAGTGAAAAAACAAAGTCATTAAAGTCCCCACCAAAATAACTTCAAGAAGAAAAATAGCTCTTCCTGAAGAATAAAAAAATCTTGAACTGAAAAGCAAAAGTGAAAATTAAACTGGTTACAGTTTTTTTAATTGCTAAGCCCAAACATATGCTAAGGATTTACAAGCAGATTAAATTCAAAAGACAAAGATCATGAAGTTGTGTTACAAAATTAGAAGATTAGACCATATTTACAGATATTTTATGAAAGAGTTTGATGCATTATTATTAATATTTCTTTGAGTTCACATCAGGTACTGCATTCAGTTCTGGGCCCCTAACTTCCAAAAGGTCATGGAGGTGCTTGAGCATGTCCTGAGAAGGGCAACAAGGCTTGTGAAGAGTGTAGAAAAAATTGTAGGAAAAATTTCCTATGAGAAATGGCTAAGGGAGCTGGTGTTGTTTAGCCTGGAAAAAAGGATGATCAGGGGGACCTTACCACTCTCTACAACCACCAAAAAGGAGGTTGTAGTGAGGGGAGGACCAGTCTCTTCTATCATGCCTGCAGTGAGGAGTAGACACAATGGCATTAAGCTGAGCCAGGGGATATCCAGTTTAGATATAAATAAAAGCTTTCACTTGTGAGGGTGGTCAGGCATTGGAATAGATTGCCCAGAGAGTGGTGGAGTCACCATCCCTTGAAGTGTTTAAGAGGTGTCTGGATCTGGTGAGGGCAGTGTGGTTTAGTGATTTAGAAGAAATGGGGTTAGTGCTGGGTGGATGGTTAGGCTGGATGATCCGAAAGGCCTCTTCCAATCTCAAAGATTCTATGAGTCTATAGATCCTATATGATTCTGTGTATAACCAAACTTGAAAATCTTAGAACATGTTTGTAATACAGTTAAGAGGAATAGTGCAGGACATCAAACTCCAGAATATTTTTTTCTGGTGGTGGTCCACAGCTTAATGAACAAAAGAAACAAAGTCTGATGCAGACTGCTTAAGCTTCTTTTTCAGAAGAGTCTGTATTTCAACACTTAACATCACAAGTATCTGTGATTGAACAGTTTGATGAAAAAGAATTGAGGGAGTTAAGAGATAATTCAAAAGGCTACAGAGGTTGGAAGGATTTAGTTCAGCTGAACCTAAGGGCATTGCCTTTACAGCACAGTACATCACTATTGGAATTGTGTTTAGTGGGAGAGGGCAAATTCCCAGTTTAGCAGAACTGCAACAGAAAATAGAACAAATTGTAACATGCAGCAAGAAAAACTGATAATGACATGAAAAAATGCATGGTATAACAGAAATTCAAAAGTATGAAATCCATTATAAAGTAGAGCTCTAGTTCATATCTACATAGATAAACCATGAAATTTAAAAGAATTTAAAAGACTACAGCTATCAGAAAGGTCACTTCTCATTTCTGTGAAGTACAGAATCCTGCAGATGAGACGTTGAGGAAAACGAGAAGTAGATGAAAATCAATTCTTAGCAATGAGCAGATAGGTAGAATTTGCAGACAGCCCCCACCCCAATTCTACAGTGACCCCCAAAGAAACAGTAGCAAAGACTAAAAAGGAGCTGAAACAGGGGTGTTTCACTGGAGTATAGATGGAATTCAGGAGAGTTTCACTGAGCATTTCTAAAACATTTAGTGGACCTGTGATAGTGTTTCACAAAAGGAATATGTACTGACATTTTTAGTAACTGAACCACATAATCAGGAAGTCAGACACATAAGTAGAAAACATCTAGTCCATCTGTGTTAAGTTTTAAGGCATGAAGATTGCACAATTTACAACCAAAGAGACAAGCTACAGTCCATTCCCTTGCAGTTCTGTTGCATCTTCTTTGAGACACTTATGCCACATGTGTCCTGACCTACATTAGTGCATTTATTGTGTAGTCTTATCAGCTACCTTGGAGAACTCATTTCTTTAGGTAAATAAAGCCTTGACTCTTTGTATCTGACTATTTCCCTCTTTCAACTCCTTAAGAATTACTGCTTCAGCTGTGCTTTGGCTGCTGGTGACTACCAGGACATTACATAACTGCTCCTGACTCCAGGCAGGTACTTGTGCCACTGGATCAGATTTTCTTGCCCTGCCTATTGAACAACCAGGCTGCTTTGTTTGGCTGTCTCAGCTTACTCAATTATCTCTGCTGACTCTTATTGATCCCTGCGGAATTTCACTCAAATTTTGATTTCAGCTGTAAAAAAAGTGTCAATTTTCCAAAGAATTATATTAATTTTCATTAATTTTGACCATGAGTCAGGCAAATTATGAAAACTACAAGGAGCTTTTAAGCCTCTGGAAATATGTTCATGTGTTCTAAATCATCATAATATTTGTTTGACCTAGGCCTCAATACATATGAAACATCTCTTGGAAATGTAAATTTATCCATGATTCCTTTTGCAACATGGACAAATTCAAACAGCATGAGAATATCCTGATTATGACAAGCATGCAAGAGATTCCAACATTTTTCTTCCAAAACCTTCATCTTGAGTACGTTATTGCACATTTTATAGGCTCAGAAATTTATAATCTTAAATGCCTGAGAAAAAGTTTACAGATCAATAAATAAATGTTAATATTCACTTGGAAATGGCATGTACCAACCTTGCAGAACAGTCTACTTTTATACAACCTGTAATATTTTTCAATATGACAGTCACTCAGTATGGAAAAGACAGCTGAACTGAGAATAGCAGTGAAAAAAATCATATACACCTTCATCTGTGTTCATTATATCTGTGTTAGAAGTCATGATATGTTGAGAAATTACAGTAGATCTCTCCTGTCTAAAACATGGGCATAAAGGGGAATACTTCAGAATACTGTGATGCTGCTAACTACTAAAATTTATATTTTGTTGTCACTATATTGCTGCATTAGCTGTGATGAGAAAGTTCAAACCACACTCAAGAGTGCAGATCCTACAGGCATCCTAGCTGAACACTAATATAAATCCAAGCAAGTTGGTCTGTTTCTTTTCTCCCTGTCTCCAGCCTGTCCCAGTCCCTCTGGGTGGCAGCTAAACCCCTCTGCATATCAGCCACATCATCCAAACCATTAGTGAAGGTTTTCTGTGGGACTGGAACAACTCTAGATCCCTGGGGTACACTGGTAATTACTGGCCTGCAACCAGGCTTTGTACCACTGATTGCCATGCCCTAGGCCAGGCTGTTCAGCCAGTTCTCAATGCACCTCTGCCTGCTCATCCAGCCTGTGCTTCAACAACCTCTGTACAAGAATCTTACAGAAACAACATTGAAATAATTACTGAAATATAGGAAACAACATCTACTACTCCCTTATCATCTGCCAAGGCAACCATTTTATTGCACAACCTTTTCATGTTGGTCAATCATGCCCTCCCCTTGGTTGGTCCATTTTGACTAGTCTTGTTTTCTTGTCCTTCATGCACCTAGAAATGGTTTCCAGGACTGGGCTTTCAATCACCTTCTCAGGGACTGAGTTGAGGCTGATCAGCCAAATGTTTCAGAATACTAGTTTGTCCCAGAAGCACAGACCTGTTCTTTTAGTGATTATTGTTTGCTATTATAAATATGATCCTGAAATTCAAATTTTTCTGATCACATTAATTCGTACTAAAGCTTATTTATTTATGGTTTTAAAACACTTTTTGTCTCCCTCTGATTGCTAACCCGTAACTCAGAGATGCACAAAGCTTTTATATATTATGGAGCTAGTTAAGAAATTTCAGCATGAATACCCATGTTTGCACAAAAATTATAATAATAAAAAAAAAAGATCATTCATGGTCCAGTAGCCTTATTCACACACAGAGAAGCTCTTGTCTAAATATTTGTGTGAACAAAAGGACTTTCCCTGAATTTTTATCACAAAATTAAGCAAATAAATGTAGGTTCCTTGCTGAGTCATGGTGAAATTAGGCCTTGCAAAAAATATTAATGATCGAAATTCTTATCATACCTTAGTCAAGGTAGAAATCCTCTAAATTTAACCATTTTCTATAAGCTCTGGACTTGATTTCTATGTATCTATTACCTCAATACCAGTAGAAAATGTTCTTTTACCTGAAAGAAGTTGGAGTTCCTAATTCTAATCCTCAGCATTTGTAAAGCCAGAGAGACTTGTCTATCAAAAATTACTTGTTAGGTATTAAACCATTTTATTTAGATCTCAGCTCTTGATCAGTACATTTGTAAAGTTTTATTAATTTGAGAAAATTCCATAGACGTGTCCACTCATTTTACCATGCAATTCCCGGACCACAGAATTCCTGGGTATACATTTTGAACAGACATTTAAAGATCTATCTTACTTTGCACAGCCCAAGAGATACATAAATCTAAGGGAAAAAACAAAAACCAAAAAATAAACACAAAGACAAAAGAAAAAAAAAAAAAGAACCCAAAACATTATGCCTGTCAGAGTAAGTTAAGAAAGAATTTTTATGATTTAAAATTACTTTCTCCATGAAATTAAACTTTCAAAAGAGAAATGAGAGAAGACAGGAAGAAGAATCTGACAGATAGTTAATAAGAGTGCAGTTGCTCCACCTGGGGAAGGTGGAAGTTCAGGGCTTTATCATGTATTGAATTATCAAATGCAAAAAAAAAATCTCCAACAAAGATGAAAGAGTAAATTTTACTCTGTTAGGATCTGTAAACTAATAGAAGTATTTACTTGAAACAGATGTAAGAGATTTAACCTCTTATTATGAGCAAAGCATGACAATTCCAAGTGTGATTCTCTCACCTACCAAGTAAACATCATGAGCATCACTGCATCAACTGGCAGGCAAGTCTGAGTTCTTACTACTCTCCTCATTTCAAGTCCACCCAAACCTGCTATACACATAACATGGAAATTACTGAAGCAGATTTTTCACTAAAAGAACAAAACCTTTTCCTAGAACATTCTCAGGTTTGTATCCTTCATAGGAACCTTGTCTCTGCGTCCCCTTCTTTTTTAACAGCTATTATCACCCAGGAGGGGAAGGAGATTTCTGCCTCTACTCTCCAGAAGGGTTCTCATATTTATTTCTTAAATCATAGCGTTACCTACACCTCTGTAATTACCTCCCAGTTTTGACTGATCCTTAAGACTACCCTTCCTGTGATACTAAATCAATCTCTCTTTTTAAATCATTCTATGACTTTGAATACTAATAAAAAATGCAGTCTTTGTCCTACTTTTGAGGAGCATCCTTGTTCCCAGTGCATTGAAGCTTACACCATTTTTTCTGCTTATCACCTTCATTATCCCACATCCCAGTCTTCTGATGGAGACTGGCATACAGCACAGGTCCTTGAACTGTGCAAATGTCTTAATCCTGAAACAGAATACTGGGCACTACTGACAATTCAAAACAGGGCACTGCTGACAAATTCCCAGCACCCTTGGTGCAAAGCACAGTCCTTGGAACCAGCTTGGCACTGGGGAGCTAGATGCTTCATGCAAGACTCACAAACCTGACAGCCATCCTCAAAAAGCTGCCAGTTAGTTACTCTGAATGGTCACACTGCATAGTTTGTGGGCAAAATTACTTAATTTTGCTTTGTTTTAGGTGAATACAAGTCTCCAAGTTCACAGTGTTCTGGGCCCTGTCCCTCCGATTTTTCAGTTTTCTGATGCACTTTACAGCTGAATGTTTTTCATAGTTCGTAGTTCTTTCTCATACATGGGTTTTATTTAGAAGCATGTTAATGCTAAGATGAGATTGTTTACATACAAGTAAAGTAAAGTAAAAAAACAACTGATGGGCAGTTGTCTTCACCAACAGGATGGGGGAGGTGTCAACCTTCTCCTCCAATCCCTGGTTTGTGTGGAAATACTATAAAGGTGGAGTCAAATGTTTTAATAAATAATAGTTTTATGTCTTCTTCACCAGCAAGTGTCCATGTGTGTCTTTGAGTGTCCAACAGTGACATTGCCCTAATTAGTGTTGAGGAAGACCATTTTAGTAATGGAGTTCACAGAGATGTAGCTTAGGAACAGCTTCTACCTCTTGGTCCAATGTGGTAACATTGGTTAATGTTTTTGATTGGCCTTATAAGGGAAATTTATAGGCCATGAAAGTGAAGAAAGGAAAACTGTACACTTTAGTTAGCTGTCAAATAAAGTAGATTGAAAGTTCCTTCTTGAGGGAAAAAAACGTATTATGGAAGTTGTCTGTGCTTAAGGGTGGCAGACGATTCAGAAAAATAAAAAAATAAATCAAATAGTACTAACTAAAGACAGACAGACCCTTTTAAGGTTTCTAGCCCATTTTTCTCTCTTTTTTTTTTCCTTGCAGAATTGTAAATGGTACTCTAAGTGGTATAAGCTACTGCAAAATCCCTGTGAAACACAGTATTACACTGCATATTTCTTGAACTGCAAACAAAAATATTCTAATGGTATATCAATTTTGTTCTGAACTACTACTCTATGAAATACTACCATAATTCCAAAAAATACTCTGAAGTCAGGAAGGTTAAAATAGACTGTGATTCCAACACAACAGGGAATGGAACACAACACAACAGGGAATGGAAGCTTTTTAGAAGTAATGACAGTAAGATATTTTGATTTTGTCTGTATAATGAAGAAAACAACCCAAATCAAAATTAAATATTTTTTTTCCTTTTTGTGATGAAGTAATGGCAGTTGTATCACCTTGTTAGAAGAGATTGGAAACCAGTGTATTTAATGCTTGCCTACAGCTGTGAAGCACTGCAATCAACGACCCAATGGCAAATTTCTTCCTAACTCTGTTCCTACACAGAAAAATAAAACAACATTTTTTCATAGGGTCATTATTGCCAGTGAGAGGGATGAGGGATCTCCATGGTCAATAAATAATGCACATATTTTGGTGCTGAAACATTAAGTAAAGTGTTCAGATAATCAGTTGAACATTATATAGGAAAGCACTTTGAATAGGACCACTTTGGCAGACAGATGGATCTAGAAAGTTTATCTGCCTGTCGCTGAACAGTCTGTGCTCACCAGTAATCAAGAGCTTAGATCAAACTGTGTGAATGGCCACAATGCATCATTTGAATTAGCATTTAATTCTAGGTGGTTGTGTTCATTTTATTATATTTCTTAACTGCTATTGCATTGCTATACAGACAGCTTTTATATGTTTTCTTGCTACTTCCCCTCATTACATACTCCTCAGATGAATGTAAATGTGGTAAAGGCCGCAGTTTTTCATACTAATGAACAACACAAAGTATTGAAAAACATCTGAGTTGTTGCCAAATTAATTTCAAACTCAGTGTTGCTTAATTACATTTTATCGCACTATGAAAACACTTTTAACATTACAGAGAATGCTCTCTGCATGGTGCCTGAGGGGAGGCACCATAATGTGACTTCTATCACATTTTACCAAACATGGGGCCACCTATCAGTATCATGACTGCTACAGTCATGATACTGATATAAGGTTGTGTTGACCATTCTATAGGTACAGAGGTTCTTTCACTGTGCCCATCTTCTCAAATGTCCCAAGAAAGAACTTGAAGTTATAACAATCTCTGCATTCCTGTCTGATGCTCTCAGCAGCTGTGAGGAAAAGCCAGCAATACCACCAACTAACTCTGGGCAATGAAGAGCCCATAGTGAGAAAATCTACTCTCCCACTTTAGAAGCTTCCTTTCAGAAAAAGAGAGTTCTAGACCCATCATTAAGTTGGAAAACACTATGATCAGTATCTAAATATTATTCATTCATTCCACTTTACCTTTTAGGTTGATATACTGAGCTTGAACATGCAAATATTCCTTAATAGCACAGCTGATGTTCCGTCATGATGGCATAAAGCTAAGGAAAATTCTATTTTGATGAGCAGTTTCTTATTTTCAAGCACAAGTTCCTGCACTTGCAGCAGCTTGGGCTCACCTCTTTCAATAGTAACTAATGGTATCAGTTAACTGGCACAGTTACCCTACATATTTTTACAACACTCACTAAAGGTGCTATAAGTACTTGGTTCATTTTCCCCTTTTCATCTGCACGAACCTTGTATGGCTACATTACATGCAACTAATATATGCAGAAAACTTGAAAATTCCTACCGACAGCAACAAATGCATTATCAAAGAAACATATATCCATGATATTTGTTGTTGCCAAATACGGTAAAAGTAAAGAAATTCCCATTTGCCAAAATGTGTATGCAGTGAGAACATGAATCTATATCCACTTCAACTTTTTCTTAAAGCCTGAAAATCAGTGATTAGAAAAGATGTTAATAAAAAAATTCCACTTCAAAATGGTATTTGACCTAATCTTTCATCCCCCTGAGTTTCAATAGGCATAATGATGTGTCTAACAATGGTGTATATCATAAATTTGACCTGTAAACATTTATACTATATATTAGTCTTTGCAATGAAGAAGATAAAGCACCAGTATGTCGACAACAACATATTCCCTTCACGTATAAACAAGGGAGATTATAAAGTAAACTTATGAAATCCAAAGGTAGTTCCTCATAAATTTTCAATATTAGTCATGAACACCAGATTTACAGACTTCAGCACTACTTATCTTTCCTGTTCGCTGAAATTTTTCTTTTAATGATGAAGTAATTGGTTCAAAACCTTGTTGCTATGGAAATGTGGACAGAGGGGGGGGGAGAGAAATCACAAACAAACTCAAAGGTCATAAAATCCCTAAAACCAGTCCTTTCTTACTTTACAAGGGTCACCATCAGGCCACAGTTCTAACTGGTGCTCAGGTAAACAAAGGAACATTTCATTCCTTTGTAGGAGCACAAATACCCAACCTGTGAGGAACTCTAATGGCAAGAGCTATGTTGCACCAGTCACAATTAGACTAAACTTGCTACCATCATCTCATTTTACTGCAAAATCCATACAGTGTTCACTCTATGGAAATGTAATCATTTCTATAGAAATCATTTACTTTTAGGCAATATTTATGGTGAGGACTGTAGTTTTCCAGATTATTTCAGTTACTTAGGATCCAGCAGTGCTTCTATTAACATCAATGTCTGAATTCTCATGTACTTCAAAGACAGCTGGAGTCATCATGTGTTAACTAGAATAAAGGAGCTTAAATGTACCTGGGAGGGAAAAATGTACTCTGGGACTTCAGGCTTCATTCATTATTTCTGGTAGCACTTAGGACTACATAACATGTGAAATGATTCCACATTCATGGAACTTTGTCTCCCCACCATCTGCATGACATGAATAGATCTACATTTTTTTTCATTTTTAAATGCAATGTTAACATTTCAAATCATTAATTAGAATCTAATAAAGTTTGTTAATATGCTGTTACTATATGTTACTATAAGAGAATATATTTAGGAAAAAAAATAGAGTAGCTCTCTATTCCTCAGGGATAAGCACTTTGGAGGTTTGGTGAAGGTTTTTTAAGATTTCCTCATTCGGGAGCAATTCAGCTCTTTGCTTGTTATTCAGTTTGTTGCATTCAGTAATTTATTATGGAGTTGCTAAAAATAGAGTACAAAACAATGATAGCGGAATCTGCTACAATGAAAAATGACATCCCATTTCTCATTAAAAAGACAGTGGCTGCTAATCAGTGTGTATAAATACTTCTTGGTGCCTGTGGCAAAATGACATTTTAAATACTATTGCTTCACTTGTAAATAAAGACTTCGCATCTCAAATTACAGTAAAGAAAAACACCCTAGAAACTAAAATGCAAGTCTGTATAGGCTAAGAAAAAACAAAGTGAGAAAAATTTCCAACAAAAACCCTAGAGGTATTCGGTTTTTGCTAACCCCTTTTCAATTATTCTCTGCCCAGGTCACATCTCCCTTAGTATGGAATGGATTAATACACATCTCTGGCTTTGATCAAGTTATTAAAAGCCTGACATTCTGCTGGTATTTGAGATTATGTGTACCCATTCCTGCCCTCATACCTTTCCTTCTCCAGGCCTAATCTATTGTTGAATAAACAATACAGTTCCCTGCTGTTAAACCACAAAGCTTTATTCTGACACTGCAGTAAAGCAGGGTGAAGCAAGCCACTATAGTTACAAAGAATATCTAGGTACCAGCTAGTTCAGACTAGAAATTCATTTGCTCTGGTGATATGTTATGTGTAACAGAGGCAACAGTTCATGCAGAAGGGCACATAGTGGGGGCAGAAACTCTGGGGAGAGCAGCACACATGCTGCTCAGCAGCAGTGGAGACACAGAGACACACACTGCAGGGTCAGTCCCCACCCCAGTGGAGCTCTTGCCCAGCACATCTGGGGCCTCAACTCAAGTATAGATGCATCTCTTCAGGTCTGAGGCTGGAGGGGTGCCTGGCCTCTCTTACTGAGGCTGGGGTAGCAAGAGGAGTGTGCTGACAGAAGGTCTGTCTTGCTAAGTAGACAAGCAGGGACGAGATCAGCACACTCTGAGTTTGTCAGCTTGATCCTGATGGGGACTCATTGATTCTGTGGGTCAACAGCCAGCTTTGTTGTGACCATGGAACTATTCAAGGATTGAGAACTGCTGAAAAGAAACAGGATCAACCTTTCAAAGATGGAAAAAAATCATCTTTGTCATCAGGCTGTGCAAGCAAGTGGGAAGAGCTTTAAAGTAGGAACAATGGGACAAAGTCCACAGCCAGTAATTAAATGAGGAAATGGTGGAATAGGTGGGTGAGCAAGGCTTCCAGGGTCATGTAGACTGAAACATCTTTATTATGGGAAAAAAAAAAAAAAAGTTGAAATGAGTCCGTTTTAACCATAGGCACAGAAATAAAGGAGTACCTGCAAGCAAAGACAGTATATGGGGAACGCACTCCATACCTTTTCTGGGAAATGAGCATGGCTGGGTGCCTCTCTGAAGTGGCTGTATAGTAAGCCATGAAACACGGGGAACAAATGAGGAAATAGAGGTCAGCATGCAGCTGCAGAGCTGTGAAAGCATCCTGGAGGTGTGGTAAGAATTCACACAACTGAAGTGCTGCAGTGGATGGAGATGTCCCACTTTAGGGACATTAAAATACAGGCCAGGATGGCACAAAGGGAGAGTCATTTTATGGGAGTGAATACATGAAGATCTTTCTTCTGATGAATGATGAACTAGCTGAGACCTTATGGGTCAGGATTAGAGGTCAGACCAAAGTGGTTGGTACAACTGTGTGTCTACTATCTGATCAGGGACATGCAGACAAAACCTTCACATAATTTCACTTTTTAAAGCCATGATACTCACAGGAAATTTGAATAACCCCAGTATCTCCTGAAGAAACAGCACAGGAGGGCAGCAGCAGTCCAAGACATATAAGTAATGTACCCAAAGGGTCAATACTAAGGCAAATACTGTTTAGCATCTTCATTAACTAATTGCATAATGAGACAGAATACATGCTCAGCCAATTTGGACATGACAAAAAAAAAAACCAAGAGAAGCAATTGATTTACCACAAAGGGGTGCTGATATTCAAAGGGATCTCAACAGGCTGAAAAAGTGGGCAGACAAGAATCTCATGAAGTACAGTAAACAGAGAAATAAATTCCTGCACCTACAAAGGAATAACCCACATACCAGTGCATGCTGCAGACTGGTTGGAAAACTGCTTTGCCAAAAAAGATCTTGGGGTCCTGTTAGACAAGTTGAAGATTAACCAAGGTGTATGTGCCCTTGTGTCACAGAAGGCCAAGAACATCCTGGACTGTATGAGGAAGAGCATTGCCAGAAGTGG
The DNA here is from genome assembly GCA_013397295.1 of Polioptila caerulea. Taxonomy (NCBI): domain Eukaryota; kingdom Metazoa; phylum Chordata; class Aves; order Passeriformes; family Certhiidae; genus Polioptila; species Polioptila caerulea. The sequence goes on along the minus strand of VYXF01010429.1, from coordinate 1,151,589 downwards.
GAGGGCTGCTCAGCCTAGAGAGACACATCTGGAGTACTGAGCCTAGGTCTGGTCTCCCACAGAAGACAGGGATATATTGGAGTGGATCCAGCGGAGAGCAACAAGGATGGGACTGGAGCATCTGTCGGACAAAAAAACACTGAAAGCACTGGGACTACTTAGACTGAAGAAGAAATGCCCCAGAGGAGATGATTTTGGTACCTGTAAATACCTGATGGGGAAAGTAAAGGAAATGGAGCCAAACTTTTCCTTATGGGACTCAATGACTAGACAAGAAGGCACAACCTAATACAGAGAAAAATCTGTTTAAGTACAAGAGGCTTTATTTTTCCCCCCAACAGGTTGCCCAGAAAGGGTGTGAACTCTTCCTCCTTGGCAATATTCAAAACCTGATCAGACACAAACCTGAGCAAACAGCCCTGGGTGTCCCTGCCTTGAGATGGATCCACAGGTGCCAACCTCACCCATTCTGTGTTTCTGTGATACAGTAACAATGGTGATTATACACTGGCTGCCAGGGTGCATGTAGAACTGTGTGTAGAGTACAAGCAAATTTGGTGCCTGAAAAAGAAAATATCTACATCTGTAAATCTATAGGTATGAATATATTACATCTGAAAATAACTATAGTGAGAAACTGTGATGTAGATTATAGTGGTAATTTTTTAAAATTATTCTTGGACCTGGGGAAAGGGTAAAGGCAAAATGCAGGGAAAGAAATTGTTACAAGTTGTCACTAAACCAGACACAATCAGCAGTTTGAGTTTATCAGCTGTCAGGAGAGCAATAAAAATAAATGATATAATAGTGTATATTTTATAACAAGTATTTTCCCTTATATAAGCATTATCATGTAGAAGAGATACTGACTGCCAAAAAGATGCTGATTTTTCCCTTTGTCCTTCAGCATGTCTATATTTTATGAATTTTCAGTTTTGTCACCAGTCCCAAAGCTTCTCTTCTGCTGCTTTTTACTATGCACAGTTCAAGGAGGATGCCAAAATCTCTGAGAGTTTTTTGTGACATAAATGTCTATATGCAAATGTGTGTATGTATGTGCATATGCTTGTATATATATATATATATATATACATGTATGTGTGTGTGTGAGACAGTGTGTGTGTATAACAAGCATAATCCTAAACCTTACTGGACAGCAGCTAGGTAAATTTCTATAAGATACAGACATATACTTTCACATTAAAAAAAAAATTAAAACATATAGTTATAGATAATTTATATAATATAAAACAAATTTCTGAATGTTTTAATCATCAGTACAATTATCTGATTCTTCACTGAATACCATAACTTTCTTTGCTATAGAAATACTTAATGACAGAATTCCACAGGATAATAGTAATATGTTCAAAATAATGTTTTTAGCATGGTTCACTACAACAAAAGATACATCAAAAAAACCCTTTTCATTCTCTTTATCCTTTTTAATCTCTACCATATAGTCAATAGGCCAACTTCACCCTTTCCCTTTTCCCACATTTTTATCTTTGTAGTCTGTCTGCCATCTTCTTATGGTCTTTCATCATACAGCATTGCATCTTTTGCTTAATCTCTTTAGAATCAGGACAATGAGAATTGACTGTAGCTTTCAAAACAACCTGATAACATCAAAGTTGTACCCTTTTCCTAAGAACACTAGCAAGATAGGATTGTGAGATAAACTCCTACAATTTGTGTCAATACTTAATGAGCTGATCTCAGGTTTTTTATGCACATATCTAGTGAGCATTAAAGCTGGAATTTCTATGACCTGGGATCTTCAGGTGTAAATCCTGTTTTAGAGTTGCATCACATGGTTTCAGCTTGCAGAGTACACTAATTCACCTCAAAAACTGAAAACCTCAACTGAGTGGCACTCGCATTTCCTTTGTCCTTTTTGTCTCTCATCTAAGCACATGCAATTGACACCCTAGCAATTGCAGAGTTCCCCTTAAATTCTGTACCCTGTTCAGAGCTAAAGTCACTTGATACCTGTCCATGGCCTTCCTCCTAATCCCTGGCCCTCCTTTTCATGGCTTGCACGTCCTAGGTGCATGGTGCTTGAACAGAGAAATGCTTGCTAGATGTCTTTAGAGGGTGCATATAGGCCCTCATAAGCTGACTAAAATTTTGCACATTGGCTTTATATGTGTGCACTCTACCTCACCACTAATGGCCAAAGTCACAGCATAGATCAACACACACAAAAAATTAATGCTTTCACATTTCCAGCGATCTAGGAAATCATCACAGAAAAATGTGTTCTCTCAGCAGTAAGTGCATGTTTGATGGAAAGCCACAAACAGACAGGCAGTGTTGCAGGAAGAGGAAACCAATCAAGTAAGGTCCATATGGATTACACCGTGAGCACAGCGGGACGCAGAACAGAGACTAAGAGCCATATGGAGTGTAGATGGTGAGCCCATCTGGGTGTTTTCTTTACAAAGGAGACCCACAATTTTATTACACTCATTCTGAGTTTGAAATTACAGACAACTTAAAAATGTTTGAATTATTTTTATTTCTACTCTAATTCATTTGTATGTGTATGCAATACACATCACTTGGAAGTATGTGGGCTTCTGTTATAAAGATCAAACCTCTGCTGGTGAGATTTAACAATGTACACTCAGACTTAAAATTTTCTCAGCAGTCAGTAGCAAGAGATGACAAAAAGCTCTACTACCATGGGAACAGAACAGGCAGAAAAATATGTAAGAGCATAGCTATGTCCCTAATTATTTTTAAACTCTGGAGGACAAATAATCTGCAATTTTTCTCAACTTGCTACCTTTCTTACTCTTACTTTTCTAGTTTCAGTGTTTAAGCTTGGTATGTGGACTTTTCCATTCAGCTATGTCATAAGGAAAAGGGAAGAGGAAGAAAAGCCATCAAATACTGTGCAGTATGCCCCTTGGTGTGCCACTCTTATAATAATAAAACTCCTTAGGCAGGAAAAACCACAAACATTTTTTTATCTGTGACTCTTTATCAAGGATTGTGGTGATAGGACAGGATGAGGGCTAACAGTTATAAACTGAAAGCATGTAGATTTAGGTTATAGATTAAGAAGAAACTCTTCACTATGCAGACTGTGATGCCCTGAAACATGCTACCAAGAGAAGCTGAGGCTGTCCAATCCTTGGAAATGTGCAAGGACAGCTTTGATAGGGCTTGGAACAACTTTGTCTAGCAGAAAGTATCCCTTCCCATGAAAGAAGGTTTGGAACTAAATGATCTTTGGTTTCCAATCCAAACCATTCTGTAATTCTATGATAACATTTTCTTAAATAAAGAAGGAGAATCCTGTACCTCTAAAACCTGGAATGTACTTTTGTACACAGGTTCACAAAAATTATCCTCTATTTTAATTTCCACTGCAGCAGAACCACACACTTAATTACATGTCTTAGATGAAATTTTAAAATCAGCATATCTGGCACTCAAGCACTTACCTGATCATGCTCTGAGTCTTATTTAGTGCCTTTTTTGTAGCTGAAGCATGATTTTTCTTCAAAAAGAAACAGGTGCATTACCTCAGCCATTTCATTAATATAGGGGCTTAAAAACATGCGTATGCTATTTCAGCCAAGAATGTATACAACCTATATTAAAACATTCACTTCTTTTAGATTTATCCTCTTTTCAGAAGCTCTACCCACCATCAAAGGGAAAAAAGACCCTGAACCAATCTGGCAATTATTATACTCATTTAATCCTCTGGTTAACCACATAAACCTGTTTCTGTTATCTGCCTGGCCCACCTTCAAGGAATTAGTCAGTTGCTTAGAGACCTGAAGACATCCCAACAAGAACAAAATCGGTTTTGTGGAGTTTACCAACTAGAAATATTTGTGTCTGTGATACATACAGTGTCCTGAATTGAAGACATACATCTTCATTCAAAATATGCTAGGACCTTCCTTTATTTTCCAGCCTAAAATTGTTTTCTGCTTATGGATTGAACTATATGCAAAGCAATTCACCAACTAAGAAAAAATAAATAAAGAAAAAATCCCCAAATGAAGTTTTAATATCCAGCTACCAACCTTATTCTGATTTTTAGATGACCAGACCGTTTTTTTGCCAGCCCAAGGGCAACAAGAACTTTCTGTCTTGCACTTGTCATTTCAATGTGCTTGGTAAATTGGACTGGACAGTAACAAGAAGCTGGAGCCTTCAGAATTTGGCTCTATGAAAACTTCTATACCGTAGGAGAGTCAAATAGTGACATATATGACTTTTGCAGACATATATCAGAAGAAACAATAGATCTACTTTCAACATGACAGCAACTCCATCAGTGCTGCTTCATATATACACGACCGCAAGAACAGCGATATGACTGTAACCTTGAGGCACTGTAAGTTTTGTTTCACAAAAAAAAAAAAGACTTATTTTATTTCACAAAAGAAATAATTTTGTAAACTGGAAATAAATTTTTACTGTAGTAAGAATATGAATATTGTAATTTTTTATAGGTTTTCTGTAGCAGACTAGAAACATAGGAATATAGGACATCTATATGTGAATATGCATGTTATTTCTATTCTGTTATAAAAGTGACCAGAATACCACAGTAAACCATTTAAATGCGAGAGACCTCATTAAAAGCAGCTGTCATTCTTGAAACCTGGAAAGTAAATTATTTTCTACAGCTGTACATGTTGTGACTGATATTCAGAACACTCGATATCCATGCTTTCTAGCCTTCAAGCAGACTCCATTGAGAGACCACTCTCTCATCTGAGAGGACCATGTGTTCTTCTTGACCCCTTATAAGTGATCTACCTACAGTAAGTTATGCCTTTATCATTGTTGATCCAATGCAGGCCAGAGGCTTGCAGTTTAGCCTGAATCCTTTGAAGTAACTGGAAACAGATTCTGCTGGGATTTTTATCAAAGACAAGGAATATTCACCATACAATAATTAAAAAGCCCCGATGACATAGAACACATTTACATGGTAATGTATTTGTATGCTGCAAGTTATACTCAGCATGTTTTGTGTTTTCTTATCATTTTATTTTCAACTAAATTATTCAATAATTTCTCACATAAAATATCTTTTCAGAAAGTATTTTTCAGTTTTATTAAAGTTTTCTTATCATTTGAAATTTCAGGTGAATGCCTTTTTTCCTAAAATTTCTTTTCATATATAAAATGTTTATTGTTTTTTTAAAAAATTAGCAAAAATTGTTACCATGTCAGTAAAGCACTGACTTTTATTCCTTCTTTTCTAGCACTCCTTAGAGTAAAGCATTCCAGCTGTGGTAAATATTGCTCAGGCATGGATCTGCAATACACTTTGCACTTTGATATTCATAAGCATACATTTCCTTCCAAGTCGAAGACATTTATCACAGTTTGACTGGCAGTTAGAGACACATTTTCTAAAAAAAATATGCTATACATTTGGCTTTCTTTCCCACTGTTAACTTTCACTTGTAAGTAGATTACACTCCTTTTTTCTTTATATTTGTGGGGGTCTTTTTCCCAACTATTGCAAAATAGGTGGAAAAAACAGGTTTTTTCCTACTATTCCTTAGACATATCTACAGCAAACTACTAGTCCAGTTCTTTTCCTTATTTTCTTTGGATGAAAATGTGAATCAAATTCTATATCTTTATTCCAATAATTCAGTACTTCTTCAAAGAGCATCAAAGCTCTCTTTGATCAAATGGAAAATGATCAAAGACTAAGCTTGTTAGGAAAAAAAAGCCTACACAAAGTGGAGATTCTAGTGCTTTTTTTCCACTTTTATCTTAGCTTCCTGCTTTGATTATGCATTTTATTGTACGAAGAAGGTTGATGATAGAATAAAGTAAAACAGAAATTGAGGGCCAATGGAGGTGTAAGTATTACTGAAGTGCTTGACTGCTTTGTGCTCTTGTTTTCAGTGCAATGCTACCTTCAGAAACAGGAAGAGTTATACCTCATTGAGAACTCCATTCTCATGTACTTGCAAAAGTTTCCACCTCAGGTTAAATAGGACTTTAAACTCAAAAAGGATCTGCCAGCAGGAAAATAATGAGAGCTGCATGTTCCTGATTAACCTAGTACTGAACAGGAGTCCCACATACTCCAAGAGGATGGTGCAATTGTGTTCTGTCACTAATCAAGCCTTCAGCTGTAGTTCCATGTGTATTTCTGCACTCTGACCACTTGCAGTGCAACTAAGGTCGCTTGAGATGCTAATTTAAATATAGGTAGTTTGAGTTAGTACTGAACTGGACACAGCTGTGACACTGATAATGAATAGAAGCCTGCAGAGGGGATATTGTTATTTTCATTAATGTCTTAATATTTACTTGGTCCTGGATTAGGGGCTCCACATTTTTTCTAAATTTACCTGAAATCCAAATTTTCATCATATGAACTGTACACAATGCCTAAATGTAGATGTTACAGGAACACTGTTGGAGAGAATTAAAAGACTCCCTTTAAAATCATAATATCTTCATATTTTTTCAAGTGTAGGAATTTAGATTTCAGCCTTGGTTTATGTTTTTATATACTTTCCACCTATATCTGTATGCTTTCTCACTAGATATTTTATTAATTAAACCATTAAAAAAGGAATGGAATATTTTTGTATTTCAGGGATATGTGTCAAAATAGTCTTCAGACAAGCTTAATCATATTCTGAGAGTTAAATGGAAACAAGAAAACACTTAATTTTTAAACCTTTATAATATTAATGAAATTTAATTTTTTTACAAGTATTATCTACAAAATAAAAAATTTGTTCAATCCAGATATTCAAAAAGAAAAAGAAACTATACTATTTACACTCAGCACAGAAATTCCCATTTCTTTCCTCCTTTCCTCATTTTTCCTCTCACATTTTAGAACCCCCCATCTCCAAACCTCATACCCTTATCTAGTCAGCTCTTTTTAACCATGTACATTCACATTTTACCACCTTGACCACCCCTTTAACAGCCACCATAGAACTGATTAATTACATCCTAGGACATAAATCAGTAGGAAATAGTGAACAAAACCAGATAGGTTTATAGATATACTGTTGGAGATAGAAATTTGCAAGGAGAATTCAGACTGTTTTCTCAGAGGTGAAAAGCAAATTGAACTCATCACAGTTTACAAGTGCATCTACAGAAAGAAAAAGCTGGCAGTTAATCCAGCAAAGGAGGTGTGCCAAAGAGAGGATCAATGAATGGAAGTTCACATTAGAAAAAACTCAAATGTAAAATGAAGCAGCAGAAATTATTAACCTTGTTTTGTATGATTCACCACTGTAATGTATTATCAAGACACTTTATTATTATCCAGTTCTGAATATCTTCCCACTACACCTACTAAATACTTCTTGAGAAAATGGTCTCAATCTACTAGTTATGGGCAAAATTCAGAGTTGAGTGATTGATATGCAAAATACTCTAATATACAGAAGTCTACTAAAGGTGTTCATAGGTAGAAAAAGCCCAGGGAAATTGTTAATAAAAAAAAGTGACAGGGGATGTTGAGAAAGCTGAAATGTTTCTTGCACATTTTTGCATCAGTCTTCATAAAAACAGTTTAATGGAGGCATGTAACTGCCTGATTATAGGTAGTTTAATTAAGGGTAACAAAGAAAGTAGTATGGTGTCAGCCCAGAAAAAGGAAGGAAAAGTTTACAAGGTAATGTCTATTGCAAAAATTTTCAAAACCTTGAGTCTCGATGGACTTCCACCTGAGATACTTAAAGGATGATCTGAAAACTCATAGAATCATTCTCTTTGTGAAATCATCAAGGAGTTAAACACCAAAAGTGGAAATTTATAAAAATAGTGTTAGTTAATGTAGAAAGTATAGTGTTTGTAGAAAAAAAATCAAACTAAAAAGCAAGAAAAATGGAACTAAAAAAATATAACCAGCTTGTGCATAATGCTGAGAAAAATCTGAGCAAACCATTTACAAATGTCCTGCAGAGGCAATACAGATCATATTCTTCAATGCCATAATATAGGCCCATAGGAAGCCAAAAGCTCAAATCGATTGAATTTCTAGATGGTAGGTGCAAAACACCTTGGATAATCATAGATAACTGTATCTAGAGAGCAGTTAGCATAATGAAGTTCAGAGGACTTGGGGGATATACTGAAGAAGGATCCTATATCTAGTTAGGATCCATTCAATGAATTCATTAATGGCATGAATGATGGGGCAGAGGATGCTTAGTGAACCTGCATGAAGGTAAGGGAGATAGCACCTAAATTGCAGGACAATGTACAGGTGAAAAAAAAACTGGCAACTTGTGCAAGACATTCCAGTTGTCCAACAGCAGCCAAATATATAGAGGATAAAGGGGAAAGGATGCAAAAGAACCTCCTAGGTAGCAGATCTGAGTCTTAATACCTGTTCCCTGCTCTAATTATCACAGGCACAGCCTTCTTGAATTGAGCAGCCTTGGTTACTGCAGTCCAAGAAAGATGGGAATTAACTGGATACAGCTAAGAGGGATGATCAATGGGTGGTCAGAGGTACAGAAAACATGAAAAAGGAAGACTGGACATCTTTTTAACTTAAAGACAAAACTGAATGTGGATGTGGGATAGATCTTAATTATGTTAAAAGCTGGGGGAAAAAGGGAAAATAAGTTATTCCTGTATTACAACGACATACAGGACAACAATAAACAGGTCTCACTTACAGTAAAAAAGGCAGGATATTAGGAAATAATTTAAATTAGAAGGACTGATCTGATGGCACAGGTTGACTGGTAAACTAATGGAATTTCCACAATTCACATGCTGGGCAATATTCAGGTCAGCATAAAGTAGAAAATAATATTTTTGATATAAGTGAAACCAATACAGCTGATAGATGACACAAGTGATAATCCATGAAAAAACCTCACTATACAGAGGAAGATGATCTTATAGAGTCCCATCAAATGTATTTAAGCTTCTACAAGTACAGGCTGTGGCCTCCTTTGGAAGGTCAACTGCCATTCTTTCAAACTTCTGCAGCAGGTAAAGCAACATACCTGATTTTCATATGACATTTCCACAGGACAGGAACTTTAAAAATAAACCTATAAACTCATATTAAAATACCTGTAAGAAAAGACATCCATAGGAATCATTTTTCATCCATATTTTCTAAAACACTGGATTCACTCATCTATATTTTATTAACTGAAAATAATTTAGTTTGAAACAGCCCCGTTCATTAAAAAGCTGGTTTAGAATTACTATTGAATAAAGCAAGATTTCAGAATTCTTAATAAAACTGGGAAAGTTTGACTTTTAAATTCCAAGTACCAAAAGCATAAAGAGTTTACTATACTTTCCTCTAAGTTTTTTGCTGAAGAATTTAAAGACTTGCAAAGTTGTATATGCATTAACTGCTTGACACAAACCAATTCAGTATGATTGAAGAGATATTCTGTCGGGGTTTGCATTAAAAATGCAAATAAGATGAAAAAGGTGTGCAAAGAAGATTAAATGATGACCAAGTGATTTTTTTTTCCAAGTACATACTTGACAATCTAGCAAACTCAATTATTCCTCCCAATCCACATTTCATACTTATATAGACATAAAACCCATTGTCTAGTGCCCTCAACGGTTTTCAAAGTTGTTATTTACAGATTTTCAAGTTGACAGTAATGTAGCCATAACTTTTGTTGGACTTCAGTTCATTAGTCTGTTCCTCCCTGTGGTAATTTCATTATGTCTTCAACCTGCATTCCAACTCCCACTGCTACAATTAGTTGTGAGATTTAAAGCTACCAGATTGTAAAGTTATGCTACCTACTACCTACTACCCAAGGGTAATTTAACCATTAATTACTGTAGCACCAGCTAACATTCCCCCCACTAGTGAACAAGATCCTTAGAGCACATAAACTTTCCTATACCCCTAGGTGAGTATTTTGTTGATCTGAATCTGAATGTCCACACTAATCTCACAATGAATAACAGGCTTTAAATGAGCCCTTTAAAGTACCAAGTAATTTCAATGGAAATAAAACAAAAATGGGAGAGCTGGAATACAAAAAACACCACAGAAAACTGTCATAGAGAGCAGGACCTCTGTGATTCAGGTTGTTTTTATTTGGCTGCATTTGTCCATGGATGAAAAGCCTGAAGGGGCCGTATACTGAATAAACATAAACATAAATTCTGCTGTTGAATTCAGAGGGACTACACTCATAGAGCATAATCCTTTGAGAATTGGATCTTTCAGCAGTCAAAGGTAGGGGAAATAATGGGAAGGCCACTTGTTCACCGTTCTGATGTCACTGTTCATTGTCAGTACACACATAAAGCTTGGGGAGAGGGGGGTTGAGAGGTACTAGTGACTTGGGTTTAAGCACTTTGTCATCTTGTAGGGCTCACAATCCCACATGATCTATCTCAACTCTTCAGTTTATAGAGACAGTCTAGGAAGAGGAATCAGAAAACCCAGTATCAGGCTGATCAAGAGGAAGTGATGAGTGAGAAAGGGTGAGATACCTAAATCAGGACACTAATCAGTAGCAGCTGTTTCTATAAAGAAATGTAGGCTTTTTTTCCAGACACTAAAGTACTTCTTGAACAAAGAACTTCGTGCATTGCTTAGGCTTTCTTTGCTTCTAAGACATTCTTTCCTGAAGCATCTTTTTTTTTTAAGGATTTCCTGCATGTGTGGATATATATATATATATACATATATACACATATATATATAAATTTGTCAATTTTGTTTTGTTTGAATATCTGCCATTCCATTAGTGACTTTTTGAACTACCACACTGGGCATAAGAGGGCCTAGTGGAGCCCTTCTTTTGCAGCATACAGCATTCTAGGAGGGGAAAGAGGAGACACGCACTCTTTCAAGTGCATGGAATATGATGGTAAGCACTGTTTACAATAACTAAAACACTATTGTCCATTTCAATCACAGACTTAAAACACAGTTTCATATTGGCTACTATGAAGAAAATTAACTGTCCCAGCCAAATTCTGTAAAAGCAGTCATGAAATTTTAAGTTAGTTACTCCTGCTGTAATAACTGGCAGGTAAATAGAGATACTTCCTATTTCAATAATTACATTGATGCAGGGCTCTTGGTTCTTATTTTCTCTACTTCTCTTTCTTTTTCTTAAACCTTCTACTTTTTGGGTTTTTTTGACCCTCAGAACCTAGCTTGGAATTTGCAGAGACAGCAGAAGTGCATAATGCTTTTTAGATGTTGATGATACTGGAGCAAACATGCTACTAAACTCATAGTAGACCAAAGCCTAAAGACTTGTACTCTTTCCATTGTTTCTGTGACAGTAGCATTACACCTAATTTCATTTATATAAATTGTTTTTTTTCCTTTTTGATAGAAATAAAATCTTGCATTTGTTTCAAAAATCTTGCATTTGTACTTCTTCTACCAAGTTCCCCTTTACCTACATCTTTCTTTCTTCCTTCCTCCCCTCTACTGTATGCAGTGCATATAGAATAAGTAAAACCTAAAATTATCCATAGGCTAAATATCCATTATAGATTATGGATGCTTCATAGTTTGTAGCAACAGCTCCTGATTTCATACAAAAGACAAAAATGTCATGAGATGGTAATGAGGACATTTTCCCATAAACACACAAGAGGGGTGTTTGGAAAAAATAGAAGAGGGCAAAAATTTTCTTTAGGCAGTGGAAAATGGAAAACAAGATTTTGTTCTGCAGGTACCTGAGCCCAAGATGCTCTTTCTCTATTAAGCAACTGAACTTATTCTTAATTGCCAAAGAAGAACTAAAGCATCTAAATGCAGGAAAAATGCAAAAGGGCATAATTTCTGTACAGTAGAAGAAGAGAAGACTACCAAGTATCTAAGTTACACTACACATAACTCACTTATACACTGCCACAAAACATTTAATTTTTCATTAAAAATTCACTGCCTTGCATTCTATTACAAAATGTTTATTTTTCTCTAAAATTGAGGCCCATGTACAAGGCCATTCTTTCAGGTCATTCTGTAGTTTTATGTCACTTGAGATAATTTTATTTTTCATTATGTCCCAATAGTATTATTTTCTGTTTAACTGTCTATTAGCATTGACATTTTCTCTGTAAAGATGTTTTCTTCTTGTTTTAGAACTTGATTGGGAAAGTTTTGTGAAGTTTATGCAACTTTTATCTCAAAGAATATATTCTGATTGATATTATATTTATTCTGTTGCTGATATTTGGTGACATTTTCTCTACTATTGACAGCTTTGTACTTCATTAAAAAGTAGGCTACTCGAGTGAAGGTGTTTAATTTGCTTTGTCCAGCCTTTCTCATATCTCATATCCAGCACACAAAGTATTCTGACTTCATTCCTGCATTAGCTTTCCCCTCTGATTGCTTCTTTTCTGCACTTTGCTTTTCTCTATGCCCCCTTTGTGAAGTATTTTCTCTTTTGTCAGCTTTTTGAATCTCTCTTTGTTATTTTTTTTAAATAGTTCAGCACTATAGTAGAACATTTTGTAGCTATTTACATTGAAGCTGTAGGCAAGCAAAGCATGTAACAGTATGATTTGCAAGTTCCTGTCATAAAAGGTCAGAAACCCAGTCTTTCAGCATTTGTGTTTCTCTTATTAGCATGCCAGAACTGTGATTACTAATCCTTAAAAAATTCTTAGTGCACTGACTAAACTCCAAGATATTTTTTATTTTAATAGCTGCCACAAACGTGAGCTAGAAGAACAGACTTCTATGCCCAAATGGATGTGACTAGACCTGCAAATTCACTGCCAATGGCAGGAAATACAAAATACTACCAAAGAGCTTTTAGGCAGAGATAAACGACCTATCTCACAGTCACCAGAGACTAAATATCTGCCAAGCTGCAAATAGCATTGTCTTACAACTGCAGGATCATAAACAATGGATTTTTATAGCAGCATTTTTAAAAGGTGTTAAAGTCTGAGAATTAGACAATAAAACTAATTGGTCAATTGCATCTGAGTTATTGAAAATTAGAAGTTTTAAGGTTAAATTTTCTACTTTTTCTTCTTAATCAGTGTTAGATTTCAGAATTATTTTTGTGGGGAGAGGGAAGATGGCAATTTAAGTTACCAGTGCTATGGAATAAAAGAAATAATGTTTTCTGAAAGCAAGGATTTAGCAATGCAGCTGGTATTCTGGACCATGTTTTTTAATTTTTAACCAATGGTTTTGCAGTTTCAACTTTCATACTCAATTCAGAGTAAGTGGTATCCTGTGATGTACATCAGAGGAAAAAAAAAAAAAAAAGGAAAGTGACAGGATTTTCTACATAATTAAAATTTTGCAAAATTTTCCAGGTCTTGGCCAGGTGGTATTCAGGTGGGGTGCAGAGGGTCTCTGTGGGAGGAGCCAGGGGGTGCTCAGGCGCAATCAGCTCCAATGGACCCACAACAAGAAACAAGTGAACAAATCAGCCAAGCTGATGACACCTCCATGAAAACATATTTAAAAAATTTCATAAAATGTCAGACAGAGAGAGGAGGAGGGGAAATATGGAGTGAGAAACAAGAAAGAGAAAACTGACATCAGAGAAGAAGGCACTCCATGGACCTTGTGAAGGGTCCATGCTGGAGCGCAGAAGTGAGAGGAGGAAGGTGCAGTACACAGGAGCAAAGAAACTGTCATGTACTGACTGTAAACTCCTGCACCACTGGGAGCAGGGTTAGGAGAGTCAGGAAGGAGTGAATGATGTAGAGCATAGGAAAGGGGGGCAGGGCAAATTTTGGGGGAAAGGTGTCACTTTAACTTTTGTCTTTCTGCTTTCCGCTACCCAAATTAATAAATACCTATTTTAATTAGGAGTAGACTACATTGTCTTTTCCCAGTTGAGCCTGTTTTGCTTGTGACAGTAATGAATATGCAATCTGCCTGCCTTTATCCTGACCTGTGAACTTTCTTCCTACTATTCTTCTTTTCTCCCCTCTACCCTGTTGAGGAGAGGGAGTAAGCAAATGGCCAGGTAGGTGTTTGACTCTTAGCCAAGGCCAACCCACCACAATGTGCTGCAAGAAACTCAGAATGCCAGAAAACCATGATTCAAGTACTGGATTTATAAAAAAGTGAAACAAAATTAGCCTCATTTCTTCCTTAAATATAACTTTCTGGTATATATATGTGCATACATACTTTCACACACATGTTCCACCCATCTATGGATCTGATAATCATTTCTAAATGAAGACTCAAATCTTCATTTGAGCAATCAACAATCTCCTTCTTCTAAACACAACCAGAATGCTTCAATCTCCTAAAATTATGAAACAGTAGTTACACAGCATCTTTCCGTGCTTATTATTTTACAGCTCAGAAAATGAGGATAAAAGTAACATTTCTGGGTTTATCCATTTCGTGGAATACTACAGTTCTAACCTAGTGCATCTAAATTTTCAAATATACATTTCTATGTGTCTCCTACTGTAGATTTACAGGCCTAATAAGCTATGAAAATAGATTAGGAAATTGAGTATGCTACTCAATATTTGGTCTCTGTTTTTTACTTCTGTTGCTTGTTTGTTTAATTTATTTCCTGAATTTGAATCATTTGTATGTGTTTACACAATTTGGGTTATTTTCTGTGCTTTCTCAGCTCCTGGAATGCTAATTACTCTGAAAATGGCAGCACCCATGTGCTTTGTGCTCCTGTCTGTAGCACCAGTGGTAATACCGCATGTCTGTCAGTATCAAAATCCTGCATAGGAAACAATAGGCCTGTTCAATCAGATTTTGACACAGACAACTGACACTGAAAACAACATACAGCTTTTTTTTTACTTAAACAATAATTTCCAATAGAATAGATATTTTCTTACTTGTGTAATCTCCCCTTTTGATTAATAGCTTACCTTTTGTGAAGCCACTGGCAACTGAAGAAGATAAGGTACCAATCTCAGTCTCCTGTGCTGGTTATCACCATTTCTGGAGTACATAAAAGAAAATTATCTCTGTGGCATTGTTGAATATCTTTCTGACTCCAGCAAAGTGGAAGAAAAAGGAGGTGCTGAAGATCTATATCTTGGGCCTTCTAGAAATTAAGACACACTGCCATCCAACTGGACACTGAAAGCATCAGAAAATACAAAATCTGTCAGAAGTTCTGCTTCTACCATTTCATGACAAGGCTAAGAAGTTATTTTCCAAGATCATCCCTTCTACTGACACTCCATTAACAATTTAACATGCCTCTGCTGTGGGACAAGATTAGATATTGGTGATCTGTCCCTCTAAATTTGTCCCTATATAACATTTGTGCAATGGGCATCATTAACATATTCAGTCATTAACACGTTCATAGCATCAGTCATGTTATCTAACATCTACTTGCTACTCAACCCTCAAGAGGGGGGGCTGAAAATCTAAATCTGTGCTTGTAAATCGAGTGCTCTCTCCCATACTAACATTTCTCTGTACCTTCACATACATTCTGGCTCTGAAGATGAACTCTGAAATAATTCTGTTCTGTTGTTTGCTAGTTTGGGGTACAAATTACATCCTAGATCTATGATCCCTTGAAGGTCAAAGATCCCAGAAATATCATGAAATGTACAATGCTAGTGTAAAAAAAGAAAACAAAACTAAAGTTAAAAGGGACTGTGTAGAGATGTTGTGAGGATGAATTGATGACTTGAGCGTGCAATTGCTTTACACTCTCTTTAGCTTTAATTTTGTTTCTATTTTCTCATGAGAAGCACAAATTATATCCCTGGCTACCATTTCAGTGACATTTTGCAGATCATATAAAGTTATCTACAAAACTTATAAAGTGCACTTTTGGCATAGGTTTAATTCAAGCTTGATCCGTTCCAAGAAATTGCATTCTCTCACTATAAATCATGATTTATAACTTTTCCCATTAAACCTTAAGGTTTCAACAACAGCTGTCTGGTTTTAATTGCACTGCCTTTTCCAACTTAAAACATTAAAACTTGCTTGTTTTCTACTAAGGTATGTTTAAACTGATCTTTATCTGATTATTTTTGTAATATTGAATAAAAGCCATCATAGTGAAGAAATATCCAATATTTACATATTTATTACACCAAGAGTCATTCTAGCAACAATTAATCACAAGCATTTTCATTTTATGGTACTGCTTACATTCTGTTAGAATTAAATTGTCACAGGTAGTGGAATTAAAAAAATAAAATTAAACAGAATTAATTTTTGTGAAAATTAAAAAAAAAAAACCAACTGTATTAGGCTAGATGGCATTTCAACTGTTTGGAAATATAAAATTAAATCTTTCCAAAGTAAGCAAAATTCTTCTAAGCTAGAAGGTGGTAGCTCTAAAGGGGTTTATACCTTATCTTGATTTACAATCTGAGTGCATATAACTGCAATCTGAGAAATATCCTGGTAACATCAGTTATATTAATAGGGTTAAATGAGCTAAAAAATGTCAGATTCACATCTTAGAATCAGTATAAATTTGTTCTGGTGTTTCTTAGCTTTGGAGATTTATTAAAAAGACATAAAATACTACCCTCTGCTACATCATCTATAGAATAACATTTCCTAACCCAGAGCCTCAACAGATTTATTTTACTTCTGGGGCACACAAGAACATATTTCAATTTGTGTCCATAATTATCTGTACACTGTAATTAATTACAAATATTGAATTTGCATGTGTCTTCTCTACCTTATTCTTGTTCCTCAGCAGTAATCCAAATTAGCTGTATCACTCTGATCAAATATGCCAGCCATCCAAAGTGATCACATGCATCCAAATATTTTCTCTTTTATCAGGGGGTGATGATCATCTTTTTCTTGACTACCAAATGGCAAGTGAAGCAAGAATATGTTAGAATTAATCTTATGCAAGTGATTCATTCGCAAAGTATTTCACTAACTGGGCATCTCGTGGGCCAGCTGGAATTACTGTGCTTAAGAAATGGAACAGTGTAGTATAAGGATATCCTTGAGATCACACAAGACAGTGGTTCTAGGTGCTTTTTTAGGCTACAGCATTCCTGGGTTAAGACTGTACTGTTCTCCCCTTCCTCATCACTCTTTCTTGCCTTTCCCATTAACATCCCCTCAGATCTATGGGCTTAACCTGGATATCAGCACTGGACACTAGCATAAGCTGAGTGGGGGTGTTTTCTAACCCAGCTCATTTCACAGAAGCAAATTAGAGGTGAATGAGCGTGCTCCCAGGCTGGCAAGTAAGTGACGATAATGCCCACAGGCGCTGATACCTCTCACAGATGATGATGCCACAGAAGAAGCTATACACCAACTTCTTACCCAGCTGAGCTGCATCTGGAACAATGCATCTGACTGCAAACTCAGAAATATTATGGTTCAGATATTTTGAGAATAGCTGTCAGATGCAACTAGAGATTGCAAAGGGTCACATATATTCATTATAGATAATACATTCCCACTGGATAAGGCAGTTATTTATCTTTTTAATTATTCATTCGTTGGGTATTTATCTTCAAATGAACTTAGCTTTTTTGTTTTCAAACAGTTCCAGGGTCACTCCTGAGAGTTTAATATATATTTTCTGAATATTCATACTTCAAACATGAAAAGACCTGTCATTTCCAAAGCATTAACATTAATAAAGTATTTTATTTCATAAGTGTCAATGTTATATGGTTTGACTCCAACTAAACAGTCATTTATAACCAGAAATGCTTTAAGTTCGGGGATTTTTTCACTTTGACCTTCAGTCATTAACAGCTCTGGTGCTAAATGATACAGATGCTGTAAGTTGTATAATTTTTCTTGTATTTCAGTCTAGACAGATGGCTGGAAAATGAAACAGCTGTATTTTTTTTTTCTGAAAGCCTGGAGGCACTGCTTCATAGATAGCAAAAATTCTTATGATGGACAGGTTCAGATTTTAGGGACAGTCCTACAAACTGTTGCAGCAATAAATGAGCTTGGATTCACCTGTAGACCACTTAATGTCAAAGATAAAGACATTGGAATTACTTTGTGATGTAATGAGAGTTTTCAACTTCTCAGTGTAAGCACTACTTGAAAACATTTTATTAAATCAGAAAAATTTCATGGAAATCAAAAGTAATTTGAGAACAACATAATTTTTTTTTTCACAATCTGACCTCAAAGATTTTATAAATGATTGAAGGGCTTGAAAAAGGATGTGCATGCACTAGTCCTAGAAGTTCTAGAAGGATCATTCAGCCAGAAAGCAAATCATTAACTGGGCTGCATCCAGAGCAGCACGGGCAGCAGGGGAGGGAGGAGATTCTGCCCCTCTGCTCTGGTGAGACCCCACCTGCAGAGCTGCAGCCAGCTTTGGGGTCCCAGCACAGGAAGGACATGGACCTGTTGGAGCAAGTCCAGAGCAGAGATATCAGGATGATTAGAGGGATG
The DNA here is from genome assembly GCA_013397295.1 of Polioptila caerulea. Classification (NCBI taxonomy): domain Eukaryota; kingdom Metazoa; phylum Chordata; class Aves; order Passeriformes; family Certhiidae; genus Polioptila; species Polioptila caerulea. Next base: position 1,133,264 of record VYXF01010429.1, on the reverse strand, counting down.
GAGCACCTCTTCCATGAGGAGAGGCTGAGAGAGAAGACAAGGTTCCAGGAAGATCTTATTGCAGCCTTACAGAAGTATCGGGGGCTCATTAAAGAGATGGGTAGAAACATTTCAGCAAACTCTCTTGGAAAGGTTAATGGCTTTAAACTAAAGCAGGGTAGATACAGCATACGTGTAAGGAGAAAAAGTTTTACAATGAGGGTGGTGAAACACTGGCACAGGTTCCCAGAGAGGTGATGGACGCCTTCACCCTAGGAACATTCAAAGTCAGACTGGATAGAGCTCTGAGCAAACTGATCTAGTTGAAGATGTCCCTGTTCATTCCAGGGGGGTTGTTTTAGATAAACTTTAAAGGCCCCTTTCAACTCACACTCTTCTATGATCTATCTGATTTGCTTTTGGTTTATATAAAAATACCTTATTCTCTGAGGTCAATTGCTGATGAGACAGCACAGACCTAAGCATTTTGACCTTGATACTTTTCTTCAAGCCTAAGGATAAAGAATTTGGATGCTACAGAAATGTCATTCTGAGAGATTTGTGAACTACACACAATGGGACTGGAAGGGATTATAACCTTTCTGGGAAAAGCAGTGATATAAAGACTAAAGAGCAAGTGATATAAAAACTGTAGAAGAGCAAAGACTTTTTTTATGCAATGAAGCAGCAATTTTGATGAAAGAAATCCATCTTTAGGAGAAATTTAATGAGAAAAACAGTGGCACTAATACTTCGTTAAAGCTATAACTGCATGGTGTAATGACCACGGGGTAAAGTACTTTAAATTAAATGTTAGAGTATTTTAAATTGAATGGCTAGTTAAGATCCACATGGTATAGGAATTTTTATATAGTGTAATAGAATAAATAGCAATTTCGGAATACCAAAACCAGTGAGAGAAAACCAGTAAAAGAGGAAACAATACAGAAGTTAAAATAGATTCATAAACATGTTATTGCTGAGACTATCTAGATTACATATTGATGGAGTAGTATAATGACATGAAGTTCTGGCTTTTAATGAGAAAATATATGAAACCATATAACATTCCATCTGCCCAACCAGAATAAGCATTCTCCAAGAATCATTCTCAATTTCCAATATTGCTTGGGCATTTTCAACTGTAAACCTTATGTGCTTTAAAGATGTAACTTTAAAATTATTTTCTTTGCTATTTTCTAAATATGTAACTTTAAAATTAATGTAAAGACCAGCAGGTTCAAGACATGCAATTGGACATTGGGGGTGATTAAAAAGACAATTGCTGATGTGCAATAATTACATACACTTTCTGAATTGCAAGTGTGAAGTTACACAAACTGTTTAAGTACCTTTCTCTAGTAGCCCTTCCAATTTCTACAAGCACAAGTTTTTTGCAATTAGATAAAAAGAACAGAACTTTTAGATCTGCATGTGAACAGATGAAAGGTCCAGAAGGGTGATGCTTGGCATGGTTATAAACTCACGAATGATAAAGCTGCAGTGGTCAGGATATCACAATATGAGATACAGCCAACGACAAAAGCAATGGAATAAGACACTCAGTAAATTTTTGTGTTATAAACAAAAGGAAAGTGTATGAGAATATAAGGAGGGCATAAAACAAAGAATCAAAAAAAGTGAAGGCCTCTGTGCTTTGTAAGAGCAGTAGATGCACGTATTTTCTAACTGAATAAAATGTCACAGTAGATCACAAGGTCCCGAATACTGTGTTGGACATGCTCACAAAACTGCCATCAGAAGAATTTCCCTCACACAAATACAGGCAGAGTATTTGCAACATATTTAGGAGTGATTGCAAATAAATCAGCAAAAATACAGAGCCTGAGTTCACCGGTGTAAGACAGAAAAGAAAGTATAGAAAATGATTTAAACATTTTACTTACTGGAATTACACATACAAGCTTGAACAGCAGAAGAGATTCCTCTTATCTAAAATCTTATTTGTAGAAAGAAAAGTAGATCTTTCTCTTTCCATTATCATTTTAATTTTATACTTCCATCTCTACATATAGCATGCATGCACCCTAAAACCCTCTGTCATCTGCTCATCTTTTAAACACTAATTCAAACCAATGCAAAATTCTGGTAAAGAGAAGCCTTCTGTATCATTACTTCCACCATAATATAAATTCTCATGTATATATTTGTATATGAATATGTATCTTGTAGTTACTAGGCCAGAAATGGACCAGAAATAATTTTGTATAGAAGTGGTTATTAGGTATCAAATATGATGGATAAAAAATACTAAAATGCTAATGAATAACTAAACCTGGTTGTAGACTGGCCTTGTATAAGATTAACACTTTGAAAGAAAGAATTTTTCATCTACTAATTATTGAATATTATTTTTTCAAGCAACAAAATAATTAATACAAAGCAACCCATTCATGAAAAGAAGAAAAGAGAACTCACTAAATAAAATACTTTTAAATGATCATTTAAATCACTCATATTGGATTGTCTTCTTGGATTTCATATTTGGAAATCTTATCTAATGAAGTTTTATCATTACCACTTTGTAGTGATTAAATACCATATTTGTGCAGATCCCTAGTGCTCCCCACTTCTAATAAAAGCAGGGTTCTAATGAACCTCATGAGGTGTCACTAGGTAATTACCACTTACAGTCTGAAATGAAGCTCAGTTCCAAGCCATTTGCATTTATGTGCTAAAACTAAATTATTAATGTGGATTTTTACACATTTTTAGGTTTAATTTTTCAGTCTAATGAAACCATAAATTTCAAGCTTTCAAAAATGTTCCTATCTCTTATTTAATTCAATATGTAATTGAGAAGATGCTTTTGCTACAGATGGAGAGGCCTTTTCAAATTTGAATTAATTTGGTTTTTGCTGGGTTGGTAGATTAAGTGTTACAGATTTCCTGATGTTCACTACACTAAATCTTAGCTTTCAAATTAACGGAACTAAATTTTGGAAATTCACAAGGTCAAAAATATTTTTTTCAAAGGTGATGGCCATATTTTCTGCCCTTACTGAATGACTCCCACAAAGTGGTAACAGCTGGGAACAGTCAAAGGCAAAATTCTACTCCACAAAAGTGAATAAACTCCAAGTTCATTTGCATATTCTTTTTATACAATGTATTCAGGAATAGTACATGATTTTAAAGAAGAGAACATGTTATGTTTAGCTAGTGGTACAAACATCCTAAGCAAAAAGTTTATTACAGGTTTATGCTTAAAGTTCATGGTAATGTACCAAGCTGTGAACACCAGACTGACACACTGGCTTCAGTGAGAGACTTTTGGGGGGAAATAAAAGAGTTCCAAACCAAAAAGAACTTCACAAGTAGCCACACACGTAATTATATTTTTTAAAGTCCAGTACTGTCTCCTCAAATCTTGCACAAGCAGATCTGTCACTCATACATCCCTCAGTGAATGAATGACCTCCAAGATGGGGGAAAAACCCCCAAACACCAACAGTCCCACACTCTTTCTACAGCAGTATTCAGCACTTTTGAAGAATGCTATTTCCTCTGAATTATTTGAGTATTCCTCTGGTCTTCTGCTCCTCTGAGCTACGAAGGCTAAGCATATGTCATTACCTTGGCTATCTCAGCTTTCTCCAGCAGTTTCTACAGATATGTTTTGCTGAGCATGATGTAAGACACAAGAGTGTTTCCTGCTTCATAGTGTGACTCACAAATGCCTGGCTCTCTAGTACATCTACTACTACACACAGTGTATATTTTAGGGCTATTTTATCTATCACTTTTCAGAGACCAACTCTGAATCTTTATACTAATGTATTACAGTATTTGTTTCACAAAGCAATGGCTTTGATATTCAGTACTGTCATATTTTGCCTTTGACAGAAGAGCTATCATTGATAAAATATTAAAGGATTAATTGCTATATCCAGTTACAAAATCTACAAAGAAAAATGTCTCAAAAATGCTTATAATTGCAGTTTTTAAAATTGCCATCGATGATTACAGTTAAAATATACAAATCCCCTGGTTCAAATTTTCAAGACAATCTAATAATTCATGAAATGAAAACTCCTTCCTGTTTACATCAGAGCAGACAGTCCCTGGGGGTTCTTCACAAAACACCTGTCCAGCTGCACAGCATGCAAAGCATGAGACATCTGCTATCTTATTAAATTCTCCTATATCCTTTTTCCATTTTTCCTTTTTTCAGAAGCGCTAACCTTTAGAGAAATTTCAGTATCTATTTCATTATCTGTCACCAGAATTTAAATATTCTCTCGGTGGGTGGAAACAGCAGACTGATAACCTCAGCACTGGTATTCTCTACATCTCAGTGAAAGACATACAGCATCACACATAATTCAAAAGGTTCCTTTGCATTCATTTCACCAACTTCTCTAGATTCTCTTAAAAAAAAAACTCAACTTTTTTTACCTCTGGCAGAACTATACTTTTGAAGCACAGATCACACATATAAAACTAAAAGCATACTAGCTGATTCTAACCCAGAGAACTCAGAGACCTACTGGCTTCCTACAGGAAGCATGGAAAGAAATTAGCCCCCTGCTGACAATAATCCTCATGCACTAGCTGTGAGGAGAAAGGGAAGAAAGCAAACCAATGGAGAATTATAAACACATGCATGTATCTAACTTCCTACCCTGCCTGAAAGTGTGGTGCTTCTGTTCACTTTGAATGAAATCACTGCTCCTGCTGAGTCTCTCTTGAACTTCTTCTGACTTAGGAGATGCTGCAGCACAGCATCCTGCAGCTCCACCAGTCACACCCGGTGGGTGGGACCACAACACTGCATCACCCACTGATTGTGTGGCAGTTGCTGCTGCATCAGTCTCATTTGGAAAGCACTTATTAGATTTGGTTTCTCAAGCTACTGCAGTCCTTCTCTGGGCAGGCTTTGGATAGTTGAAGGGTGTCATTCTTTAAGAGGGGAGCAGTTTTGGACCTGCATGCAGAGCATACCAGCGCTCCTGCGCAATCCGGGTCAGAAAGTTGATACCTCACAAATGGAACCATCAGTGAGCAACATTTATTTTAGGAGGTTAGAGTATGCATAAACTCCTTTAGATGTTTTGGCCCCTTGACAGGTTCTGTGCTGTCTAGAGGAGCTGGAGTGCTGGACAGTTGAACAATTTAGTGCTATATGCACTGTATAAATTGTGCCCTATGATTGCTGCATAGCTGATCAACTCTCATAGCTCATTAAAAAATAGAAGGAGCTAATGAAGGTTTTTGCCCACTTTTCATTTCTAGGGAGTCTTCTCTCAACAGTGCTTGAACAACTGACTGAAATTGAGAGCAGTTTTACTTCTGAAAACCGTAGAGATGGAAATGATTGCAAATAAATTATATTAGACACTATTGTTTTGATCCAGCTCAAGAGCTCTTGCATTGTTTCACAGCCCTGTGAAACAGCTGAGAATTCATTCTTCAATGCAATGGGACTACTCTTCATAATTGTGACAGTACTTGGCCCCGAGGGACAAATTTCTGGTAAAAACATTATTTCCCTGAAAACTAAAATTTATGTTTCTTTAAAACATAAAGAAGTATCAGCATATTTGTACCATGACAATCTGTCTCTGAGCTGCCTATATTCCATAGACAGTAAATTAAAGTACTAGGAATTTAGTCAAAGAAATAAATTTCTCTTCTACATTTGTAATAATGCACAGTATAGAAGATGATCGATAATGTAACATGAATAGCTTTAGCCCACACACAGAGACATATCTGAACATTTCCTTTAATCTGTTTCATTATACAAAGCACAAAACCACTCTTCCCAAAGCATGAGCTGCTACATCAGCTTTGTGGTGAGAAGTGTCCCTAAACCCACAATAACATTCAAACCAAAGCTGTTGTTGGGGTTAGGATTTGGGTGAATAATTATATCTAGATGTAAAATCATGTGACAACTTTCATACTCTAAGGAAATCCTCTACTATCCAATACTCTAAGGAAACTGGGTTTTGATTCATAGAATTATAGACCTAAAATATTTTATAAAGGATTGCATTGGTTTTTTTGGTATAACTGAAAACTTTTTCTTGTAAAGACCTTAAGAACAGGTGAAATGCTAATAGCACTGAGAAGGGCTACACTTAAAGCAGATGCTGCACCTCCCAGAGCTTAAAACATGTAATTTCTAAACTTATGAAATGATTTTCAGTTATTAAAAAAATCTATTGAAATTTGGTGTGCTATATGTAAACAAAAATTCATTTGGACTTTTTGAGAAAAAATTAGTAATTAACATATTTTTCAGAATTCCCTACAGAAGAAACAGCTATGCTTGGTCCAGGAACTTGCCAAGGTTTTTTTAAGTATGCAACTTACAAAATACTGCAGTACTGCTTTATCACCTTGAATAAAGGTTCTTCTGATCCTGTTCCTGCAAGCTACACTGTTCCCATGAACTTTTCTATGAATTTCTTGTTATTATGGTGTAAGTTATTTTTCTAAATAGAAGTTACAAGACATTATTTATTTATTTTGGGGTTAGAAAAATCAAAACCATGTCTTAACTCTGCAGAGGAAGGCTAGAAAGATGAATGGCCTAGAATAAATGTAAAATAAGTACAATAATATTGAACGCTTATAAAGTGCTATATCGGAAATTATAGTTCAGCATAAAAGATTCAGAATCTTACACTAAGCATTTTTCCCTTAGGTTTGGATTATGTAAGATCAAACTCAGCCAGTTTATAAACATGTGAAAGTCAGTAATACTTTCAATAAGAATTTCACTTCCATTCTGGCTAGCTGTGGCTTATTATGTCTTAGAATTAGCAGAAGTTTACTATAGATGGAAGCAGCCAGCTTAGATAATTTTAATTTTGTTTTTCTTTTAAACTGTCCTGTTTCCAAAGAAAAAAATCTATTGTAATGTCCCTAGAACAGAATTAAAATTCAAATTATTTAAGATTCAATTTCCTACTATCATTATCTGTATATGTCAGCTTTGGATGCATTTCTGTATCTAATTGTTACTTATTTTGTTGCAATTATACAAACATCTGTACGGATGTGGTTAAAATCAAAAGACTGTTATTTATAACAGATGAAGGTGTTGAGCTCAATATGAATCAATCTTAGATCTGTGAAATTTGTAGCACTGCAGTATATATAATACCCTAAACTATTACTGTTTCAGAAACCTTAACTCATAATATTTGCCCAGCTATTCATCAGCACAACTATTAAAAAGTTATTTGCGAAACATTTCTCTGTAGCAAAAATATTATTGGAGTACTCAAAACAGCTCTACCTAGAAAAGATGATAATTCCTCAGGAACCATATCCTGGACAGTGTGTCTTTTCCAAACTGTAAAAGTTCTCACACTCATTGCCTATTTAAGAAAAATGCCTGCATAGCCCTATGCACACGCACATATACACCCAAAGAAAAAACTTGATTTGAAGAGGGATACCACGTGCATTCTTTTAGAGGACCAACATTTACATTATTTTTTCCTAAGTTAGCATCAAGACTGGTGTTTCCACATGACAAGACCAATATCATAAAACATCTATGAATTTCAATTTCAGATGAGACAAATCTTTCTGTTAAATGCAGAAACATTCATCATCCTATAGAGAGTCAAGGATGAAAATACATGCCAGCTACTGTACATTTTCTACTGAGCAGAAGTTTGCAATTTATAAACAATTATAAATAAATTCATTTGTTGTAAACACTGTTTGCTATGAGCACCGAGCAGAGATGTTCACAATGTTAAGGTCTATGAGCTACTAATTGAACCACTGACAGCTCTACTTGTAGGAAAAAAACAATCACAAAACAAATGGAAAATATTTGTCTATCTACACATTGCTGTTGCCCAAAGAGCATTCCACCAAACTGACACTTCTCTCCAGCTATGACTAGCCCATTCCAGACTCATCCCTTTTACAGCTTCTGTCATGTTTAACAGCACAAAGGGGGCTGTTTTCATCTGATGAGAATATGATAGAATGATAGACTCATACTACAGTTTCTTTAGAAACTCCACCTTCTAGTTACTTTTTATCATTTAGGAATAAAATTGTACCTCCATATAAGGAACTAAAACTAGCACAGATCATTTGATTTTTGTACTGCACTAGTGCTACTACAGCGGCTACAAAAGCATAAAAATATTTGTAAGGACACAGATATTGGAAAACGTGCTTTTGTGAGAAAGTGCATATGACAGAGAATATTGGTTTATTTGAGGGATTTCATAAAGAACTGCCTGTGGATGATTTTATAAATCTGTCTCTAGGGATTTACAATCTTTATCCTCCTTTTGCTTCTACCCTCCACTTGGGAATAAGCCTTAAAGGCTTCTAGCTATTCAACTTCCACACCACTTTGCTCTCTCTTTTTCAGAAACATGATATACTGCAGCTCATATGCACCCCTTCTGTTATTTGGGTTTGGGTAGAGAGCCAAGACATATTGCAAAGTGAAACAAACAAAATATTGACTGAGTGTTGGCTTGGTTTTTTCCAATATTCTGTAAGGCAATTGAGAACAAACTGTACACCTTGGCACCTAGAGTTAGAAGCTGCAAATGCCTGTTTCATCTCCTTCTCCTCCCTAACTGAGAGTGCTCTTGAAGTGCTTCCTAGAATACTGTACAGCATGTTTCTAAAAATAACCAAGAAAGGCACAGTAACAAAAGGCTTCACCCATAACATTTGGAGTCAGTGAAAAGTCCTCCAGCACTACAATTTTTGTTTCATTCCACTAAAGGTATATCTATATCAAGCGATGCATTTATCTGGCACATAGCACAGTCCCATTTGCAGTAACAATAGCTCAAATAACTACTTAAATATCTAGGGTGAAATTCGTGCTTCGAAAATTTTAATTTTTAACTATAATTAAAATTGTGATATATGCTACTGTATAATAATGGTTAATATATATTTCTGTCACTGTAAAAAACCTTCAGATCATTTATTGCTTTTGAACAGAGGATGACCAATACAAAATGGCAGATAATCCCTTGTGTACCATCTCATTAATTTGGTATCAATAACTGAATACAGAAGAAGGCAAAGCCGAGGGCAAATTCTGCCATTCTATAAAGAAAATAGAATTATATTGTTTTCCATTTTAATATTTGATTTATCAAGTTTGCTGCTTCCTTTTATTTTTGGCTTAAATATTCAAGGAATTGTGATGATGAGCAGTGCAATACAAAGCATCACCTTGTTTGTTATCAAAGGGAGCACAGGGGGCACAGGAGAGGTTATGACCAACCTCTCATCACCCTTGTTCTCTGATTTATATTCTCTAGCACTAGCAATATTTGTTTAGTTTAATTTTATCATAATAGAGTAGGGTAAAATACAACAGGTAAAGCCAAATTTTTCTGTATTCTTTTATTTCTATTCCTTTTTTCCCCATTTATGTGTGTGTGCCAAAAGGAATGTTTGCAAAATAGAACACAAACATAATGTGTCACGCTCTTTTTTTTCCTTTTCAGATGAGACAATGTTTCTATTTTCTGCTTTCTGTCTCCATTTGTTTAAGAAACAATCATTGTCCTTGTTGAAATCGTAAGATAGCATTGCTAACGTCACTGGATTTTGAAGTGCACTTTTCCTGTTTAGTTGTAAAGTGCGTTTTCAAAATACCTATAAAATATCTCCCTACTCTGTTTAGCTGTGCAGGCAGATGATGGGGTGTCTTTGCAGAAAGTCCACATTTTATGATGAACAGTGTCAGATTTACTCATCTAGAAAAACCAAATTGTATTCTAAGGTGGTAAATTTTTTCTGTTGCCTGCATATAAATCAGAACAACATAAAATTATTTTCCTAAAATACTGTAATTTAAGAATTTTAAAATGTTATAGGTGGGGGGAAAAGAGGGGAAAAAAGAGCAAATTTTAAATTATTTAACAAATTGTACAAACCACATGTGGGGGCTATTTTCCAAAGGGCAATCTTAGGTATGCAGCATTCGGCCATTCAGGCTGGGCCATACAGACAAAAAAATGAAACTTTCCAAGTACAATTTAGCACTTGGGCATAATTCTGCTCTTGAAATATGCTCATAATCCTCAATGGAAAATGAATACTTAGTCAATGACCTTTTCAAAATCTCCTCCTGCAATATATGCTGCTTTCACTGCTCTGCTCATGATATTAGGCGGAAAAATCTTGTGACTTAACAGCTTTCTCCTGGAAATGCTGATTCAGCAAAACTGGAATCAGATGACTTCCAGTTTTTTGAAGCAATGCTGACTGGCTTCTTGCCAGTCGCCAACCTCCTCGTGCTAGAAATAGTCCCAAAACGTGGAGCTCCTTGATCTCATGGACTCCCAACAACTTCTTCCATGGTGCTTTGGGGAAACATGGCTTCCAGTGTTTCCCACCCTCTGCCAAACAGGAGAAGCAGCAGGATGCTGCTGAGGAGCTGACCTGCCCTCCCTCACAGCTCCCAGCCACACTATTTGGCCCATCAGCTGTGCTGGTATCAGCAGCCTGCAGAAGCAAACTCTGAACCCCAGGGCACAGGAAGCTGCCTTGGGAGAGGCTTTAATATCCAAGTAGCTGCAGATATAGAGAGCCTGATAACCTTGATGACGCCAGTTGTGTGACATCTTGTTTATGTGTGAGCTGCTGAGGGACCTGACATGCTGCTTACCCACTGCCTGGCTTTGTAATGGGTTGCCAGTGTCTGATAAAAGGTAGATAGGAGATGTTTGGATGACCCACTCTTAAAACCAAACCTCGTGTTTATCTTACAAACAGTCTGTACTAAAAGCTAAAAGCAAATCAGAAATTATAGATCTTTTTATATGCATAACTTGTGAATCAGTTTTATGAGACTTGAGCTATAAACTGTTATAACTGGTGAAAGTTTTGTGAGCAGCAAGAAATTCATTTTAGCCAGAAAAAACTTTTCAAGGATGACAATGTAATTACAAGCACAGGGAAGTCCTTGGAGAAGGTATTGGCTATGTCTGTTGGAGGCCATGGGGAACATGAAAAGCATAAGTGTTCTCAGCCATAGCTGTGCCTGCACTATGGCTAGATGAAAAGTTTTGAATAAAAGCAGGACAAGTATGACAGTCTTGAACAAAAGGAAAAGAGAGTGAAGACCCTGCTGTGCCTATTTTTGAAACCCAGCATTCAGCAGACAGGGTGCTCTTAGGTAGACATCTCAGCTACAAGTGTTACTTTAAAGGTCAGTATAACAAGACATTAGGCATTCAGGGTAAAGCTCTTCCGACAAGGATTAATTAACTGGGTTTCAGAGACGGTGACTGAGTGCCCTTTTAGCAGTAAATTCCAAACAAGTCAACTGTCAATGTCTTAGCAAGAAATTCCAAAGCAAGCCCTAGGTGTCAGTTTGTTTTAGGTTTCCAGCTCCTGGGTTAATTGGTTCCTGGTGTTCTCAGGGAGCCTGGTAGCCTTGAAGCTTAGGGCACAAGCTATTGTCATTCACTCCAGGCATTTCCAGCAAACTGAAAAATCCCACATCAGTTGTTAAAATATCTGGAAACCCCATGGAAGACAACGTGGTCTATGAGCTGACCTTTTGTTCAGATTTTTAATTTAAAAAAGCAAAATCAACAAAAGCCACCAAACCAAAACACAGACATCTTAACAAAAAGTATCCGCATTTTTCATTTAGCTCTATTTTCCATCACTTCAGAAAGTTACATCAATACTCAAAGCAATGTGTAGTTTACTCTACATACTAGTGATAAAAATACTTAGTGACAAATTCTTTTAAAATGAAGCTTACAGGGAAATCTGGAGTGTATAAATTCACAGAGCACATTTTACAATTTTACCAAGTTTCATTGCTTGCCTGTTGCAAAGCAAGACAGTGATTAGACAAGGGACACATTCTACAGCCTCTGCCCCCAAACGGATACAACTTGGATAAAAAGCTTAGCATCATTCATTATTTGTCAGTGTAACTCAAGACCCCGTGGCCAACCACTCCTGAGGAGGCTAATCCAAAGCCACAGAGAGAACACACAATATTACCTCTTGCTTGTTTTTCACAAAGCCTTTTTAGTGTGTAGTGAGCAGAAACCCACAGAGCCTTCACAAACTCAGGAAAGAGAAGGAGATAGAATTTGAGAAGTGGAGTGGGATATTATGAGACCTGAGCTTAGGAGCCATTCCACAGTCTCCAGAGGTATAGCAAATATCAATTACTTGTCAAAGTTGTGTTTACCATTTCTTAAAGGAATGATTCCTGGTGACAAGGATGTGCTCTTCCTCTCTCTCTCTGTGTATTCATGTACATAAGTAAAACCCTGGGTAACTCTGGTGGAAGCTGGGACTAGAAATCTGATTTTACTTTTATACTGCAGATGCAATGGTAGCTTAAGTACAGTCTGTATACATTTCATCAAAGATGGCAAAATAAAAATAAGAGCACAGAATCCTGATATTTAGGAAAGTTACATGTAGCCACCCAAATCAGCACAATTAACCACACAGCTGTCTCTTCCCATTTTCAATAGTCACCAACAGTAGCAAGGATTCCCCTGGTCCAGGTATCCCTATTTTGCTCAGCAGTGATTTTCTCAGAAAGATCCTGAACTGGCTGTATAAATGTGACCTACATAGCCTGTAATAACAAAATAGTGTAAACCCCAACATGAGCACACTAATTGCAAGTTTCCTTTAATTCAGTTAATAAGAAAATATATTTATGTCAACATGATTTTTAGCAGGGTAAATGTTGTTGGATCTGCACAGTTTGTATTTTTTCACTGTTTCTGACTTGTAGTCCACAAGCAAACTTGGGAGCAAACAATCTGTTTCCCATCATTTTGCATAGACCACCATCTGTGCTCACTTTCTCCCCGACATCCTAGGTGATGGAATCAAGACAGGAAATATAACTTGGTTACCTTGTCTGACAATTCCAGTACTTTCCTCTGGCTTCTTCTACTTTCCTAGCAGTAGACAACCTCCGAGTCACAACTCTGGATCACACTGCACTGCTTTTATATTCAATCATTTGGCATGAATGTCACTTCCAGCATGTTTTTGAAGGTGTTTGGAAGCTCCAAATATCTTTTAATTAGAATTAGGAATGAAAAATTTCTGTTACAGGAAAGATTTCTGAAAGTTACAACATTATTTTCTGTTCTCACAGACAAAAGCAGGTTATTTCAAAGTTTACCTCTGAGGATGAGAAGAGACAATTACATTTTAGGTGTTTGCTCACAGCTAATGGATAAACTACCAAACCACATCTTCAATGGATTGAGGAAGCTTAAGTGTGGTTGAATAGGCAACCATCTTTTCCAGAAGTTCAATCTTCTCCACAATCAACCAAACATTTAAATTCTGCACCAGCTACAAACCTAATGAAATGGCACAGTGTTATATACATAGATACTATATACATTTACAAAAAAAAAATTAACAAAAATCTTTCCCCAGAATGCTGTTATAATACAGAATACAGTATGTGAATTCATAGCACAACAATAAAAGAAATACAGAAGAACCCTTGTAGTGGTCCTAAATTTCCAAGTGGTTCCTGCAGCTAAGGACAGAATTTGGCTTATAGATTTAATTACTGCTTTAGAATTTGCTGTTAAGAACAGTCAAATAAAAAAAAAAACATTCATAGTATAAAAGCTCCAAATGCATTGGTTTGTACTACCAGAAATAAAGTACTCATGAGAGTGCTCTGCCTAAGGAAAAAGAACAGTGGAAACACAAAATTATTTTGAGCTGCAAGAGTAAATTTCAGCTTTATAGAAAATATCCAAATAATTTCCTTATTGTTCATCACCTTGTTAACTGAAAAAGGATTTCAAATAGCATAACAAAAGAAACTGTTCTAATTGGTGAGTGTATTTTAGCACTTACTAAAACTATAACACAAAGCTTGGCCTGCTTTGCAATATATGACCTGGCTTGCTTCTTAACAGTGCCAAGACTCTATGAAGACAGAAAGGCAAATCTGATGTGATTTGCCTTTGAAAAAACATTTCAAGGGGTACAAATTCCACAGCCATCCTTGTGCCACTCTGTAATTTTCTCTTCATGGTATTAAGAGATAATGGACTAGTCTTTTACAAGTATATAAAAACAGTGCAGAGAAAATGAGGGCCAGATAAGTTGCATCTGATACACTACAGAATTAATCTTGAACCGTATTGTTGTTGTTACAAGCCCCTGGAATGCGTTTTCACTTTCAATTTATAGCTCCTTTTTTAGAGTGCCACTTCTCTTAGATTAGTCCTTAAAAGCAGAAGAAGATTTTGGGTGTGTCTATTTTTCTTCGTACTCTATTTTCTAAACTTCAATATATCTAACAGAGTAAGCTGGTGTTCCAGGGCTAAATCAAAAAGTACTTGTGGACTTCACCTGATTAACCACAAAATCTCTTTATTTTCTCTCTGGTAATAACATTAGCCCAAAGTACCATGTGGCTTAAATAAGGAGAGAATGTTGCAGCAATATTTCATGCACACTTTTCTGTCTTCAAAATAAAAATGTGAATCTAGATTAGGCATTTAATATTAAGACTAAACTTTTTTAACTTTAAAACTGGGTTGAAAAAATCAAATGCAAAAAGGTTTTGATGAAATAAATGCAGAAAAATCAAAAAATACCCTGGAGATCTTTGAAACTATGCTAAGTGTCTTTTCATAAGATTCATGGAAGCAGCAGTAAGAAATCAAATTTCAAGAGAGGAAAAATAAATAAAGTAAATGTTTTTATGTATGTGGAAATCCTTGTGGGAAGAAACATTCGTGGCCACTTAACAGACAAAAAGAATGGAATATTCATAAAGACACATGCAAACGTCTCTTATGAAAGCAGACATTTAGAAACAGTTAAAAAAACATAAAAATATATTTTTCAAACTTGATACCATAATAAAGAATTTGCTCATTCTTCCTGGCTTCCTCTTCTGTGGCTCCAGAAAAGCCAGTTCCAAAGAGGTCTCTGGTTCAAACACAGCAAAAGTGGCCAGAATGCACATTCTCTTGGTAAACCTTATGTTCCACTGCTCTAAAACTTTGATCAACATTGCTTAATCTTGTAATGTTTACTTACAGTGAAAAAATCCCTTAATTTTTATTCAGCATTCTTTATCCATCTCCTAGATGTTGTACCACACAAAGGTGTAGCTAAAATAAATTACATCCCTTATATTCAAGGGTTAAACAATTTCCTATGTTCAGCCTAGCACACAAATGCTGCTGAAGTCATATCACATGAGGCTTTTAACAGCCTTGTCTGTAAAGGCTGATGGTACTCATGATCTGGAATTGATGATGACAGATCCCTGAGAAAGGACAGTCCCAACAACCAGAGCAGAAGTTTCAGTCCCTTAAAACTTAGATAGCCATTGCAGTAGTTACACACCATCATCTTATGACACCAGGGTTTGGGAAAAAAGGCAAATAGCTCATTTTGAAGCATATGCAGTGCTTTTGCCTTTAGCATTTTCAGTGTATACCTACTTCAGTGAATACTAGGTTCTAGCTCCTGTTTTGAAAGGAGGCATCTTGCTTTTTACAAAGGTGTTACATGCTCATCCCAGCCTGGGTGTAATCAGTCATTGCTGTAGAAGGATGGGAAGGACTGATGATAATAATTCTTTATTTCTAAACAGAATCATTTCCCACATTACCTGTAGAAAGGCTTAAGGCTGTCATGAATCAGAAGTTACTCCTCCTTTTACAGATTACAGTTCTCAGTAATAATCTCTAGAAATGTTCAAGTTTGCAGGTGAGGACATGTTTAAACTTGACAAATACATGTTATCCAGAATAGATCATGAGGTTTTTAAATTAAAACTTGGCAATGGTAGAATGTTAGCAGATAAAAATGTGCACAACTTAAAAGAACAAAAACCAAACAAACCAGCAATTTAATATGATTTTATATTTTAAAATCCTTAACTACTAAGATCTTTATTTTCAAAGAAGATGAGATTAAATCAGGTTCATAACAATAAATTAGTGTTTCTGTAACTTCTGGTTCAAAATTATGAATTTACAGCCGTAAGTAATATTACAAGTTTGGTGCCAGGAGGGAATGATTATGGTTATCTAAAAGCACACAAACTCATCTTTTAGAAATGTGGCATTTATGGATATTTCATTTCTGCATGAAGAAACCATTTCTTGTGAGCGAAGAATGTGAACATAATGAGAAAAAAAATCAATAGTCAGCAGAATTATTTCAAATAACAGAGTAAGTAGCTTATATTTTTTAAAGTGTAATTCACATTGAAGGTTTTAACTGAATGGCAGAAGGTCAGGAGTTTTACTATGGTTACTTATGTTGTTGGAAAGTCACTGACACCTATTATACTGAAGCAAAGAAAAAGGTACCTTTATCTGTAGTTCTTACTATAATCTGTACTATTTCTTCTCAAGAGGCTTCGCTATTAAAATAGATATATTTGTAAAGAAATACCAGATATCTGGAACCATTACAGAATATTTTACAGTGTTTAAGAGAGTGTCAGCATTTACTTTATAAACCTTTGCATTCAAAGGTTTATGTCTGAGCCATAAAAATCAGTCCATTGTACATCTTCACTTATTAACTCTCACTGTAGGAGAGGAGTCTTTTCCCACCCCACTCTTTCTCCTAAATCACCATATTAATAAATAACCATAAAATAACCATATTTTCTTTCTGTGTCAAAGTTAAAGATATATATTTTTAGAAATACTTTTTTATGAGTGATTTTCTTCCACTTTCACTATTTCACTTTCTTCCACTTTCACTATTACACAACAAGGCATTTTAGATATAATGTAATATTTTAATATAAATGTAAAATGATCTCTCAGCTTTCAAAGACATAGGTTGTTAAGAACTGAATAAGTCTAACACATTTAATCCTCAAGCCCTGAGCTTCTGTTTTAGCTTACCTGATTCATTAAACACCTTTGGTTGTCTCGCTTTGTTGTTGCTACAAGCCTCCACAGCATCCTCTTCATCAGCCTGCCAAGATAAGTAAAAAGATGAGAAACAGACTACTATTTCATGAAATGTTTCCAGAAAAAAACACATCTTTATGCTTAACTTGCCTCCTTGTGTCTCTGTGATACAGACACAGACCATAAGACTAGCCTCACATTTTCTTAGCAGACTTTGGTGTTCCTGTAGCACCAGCACATCTGGTAAGAGTGACCCACTCCATATTGTGAAGAAATGTCATTAACTCCAATACGAAATTCTATGAATTGCAAGTCCTCAGTGGTAAAGTGCAAGTCACCAGAATGCATGGCTGCCAGCCTAGTTACAGTAAACCTCCACACCTATGTTCCTGCATATGTACATTACCAATCCTTCAGTTTTGCCAAGAACTCAGGTTGGCATTAGCTAGAACTCTTCAGCAGCTCTCTTTGGCTGCTCTACCCCAATCAGCACTGAAAGGCAGACACCGACCTGATTGTTGCTGGCTCAGCTGGAACTAACACTGTGTGGTAAAACAAAGACACAGCCTAAGGCCCCTCACTCTTTGCAAAAGGTCTGCAAAGGTTTCACTTGTCAGCATCAGTCCAGTCTGATTTTCTAAAGGAGGGAAAGCAAAGACAATAGCTATGAAATTCAGAAAGAGCTGCCTGAGCTGCATTTGATTAGGTGGGGGGAAAGGGTGAGAGGAGAAAAACATTCTCATATAAATAGGTCTCATCAAAGACAGCCACTCATGCAGCTCCACCTTGAGCTGACACTAGATGAGACCAGGTTTCTCATGTCTGCTGCTGGGTGAGAGCTGCAGAGACCCTGGGGGTCTGAAGCAGGAGGTGGATTAGCTTTACCACACATTCATTCTCATTGTTGCATTCCTCAGTGATCTAACAGAGCTCTGGTTTTTCCTCCAGGAGTACGTTGATGTAATATAATAAAAATAATTGTATTGTTTTGGCCGTCAAATGCAAAGATAAATGCACTGACATTCCCAGAAATAAGGCAGAGTTCTGTTGTTCCTTTATGTCTGAAGAGAAGGGAAAACACATCACAACTCCACACAGTAAAACTTCCTGTTTTCATTCTCTCCCATTTATTTATCTATTTATGTGCTCTCAGGCACTGAGTTGCCTCAACCTTCTCCCCTGGGACATGATGCTTTCAGCTGGCCTGTTGAAAATAGTTCTGTGTTCAAGAAAGTGATGATTGAAAGCAGGTAAAATTGGGCTATTTAGTTGTTTATGATATGTTGACACTCTCCTCAGTTAAGCCCTCTTAGGAATGAGAGATTCATACCTCTATATGTGTCTCAACCTTCCTAAGCAGCTATCTGGACAAGTGACACCAAATCAAATAGACTGATTGCTCTTAGTTTCTCTATCCCCTTCTCTTCCTCTAGTCCATGGCCGAGTTGAAACTCCACGACGAAGGCATCAGACTTGTATGTAATATTTCTAAAAGCACATAAATGGCTCAATGAATAATAGAAATAACATGATATTCTAGGCTCGCATTGCTTTTCACTTAGTGTGATCTACAGTATCCGCACAACTTGAGTTGTTTTTGCACAAGTATCACTAACTCCTAGAGTGATATCTGTAAATCAACCCACCATGTTTTTTCTTAATTATGAAATGATGACAGAAAAATTCCATAAGCCACAAAATACTTTTAAGTCCTCTGTGTAATCATTATTATTTAAGTAACTTAAAGTTCAGTCATTCTTCTCACAGAAATATATGCACACCAAAACAAACAAAGCAAAACAAACCACAACCAACAAAAAAAATCCAAATACTTATGACTTTTCCAAGGCTTTTTCTCAGTAATTGAAAGACATCAATTCACCAGTCTTTAGCACGTGGAACAAGGGAGCACAGTCTCGTTAACAAGACATCACCAAGTGACAGGGGACAAATCCAAAGAAAGTTACTGGATTTAGAAGTCCTTGGATGAGGCCATGTATTTTTATTTCAATACTTGATAGGTCGCAAGCTATAGTTGTGATGTTAAATTCTTTCTAAAATCACAAGAAACCTAAACCTGGGTCTTTCCACTAATAGGTATGTACAGTGATTATACCACAACTGTGAAAAAAGAAAATCAAAATTGAAGTTGTCACTAAATTTCCAAACTAACATGCTGAACAATGATATTCCACGGTGAAATAAGAGCAAAATTATTTATTATTAATGTACTGATGAAATTTAAAGCTCAAAGATAGTTTTACCTACAGACAAAGTATATCCACTCTTTAGAAAAGCCAGCCTTGAAATTAGTATTTCTGGATCATTTATTAATGGCAGCCACTTTTCTAAAAAAATGCAATCTGTACTCTAGCAAAACAAGGACATGTTAATCATAAAGTCAAAGTACACATCAGCTGGCTGAAATACAAGAAAGCTTACAAAACAACTTTTTAATTTTTTGAAATATTTTCCTAATTGCAGAGACGAGTAAAGTAACAAAGGAATCCAATTTCACAGCTAAAATTTTCCTGCACTAATATCAATAGACATTTTTCTTTTAGTAAGTCAACAGCCAAAAGAGGCTGGTTCTGTTCTGAGCCATCTGCTTTATTGTATTTAAAATTACACATAATGATTATATGAATTTGGACATTTAACATTTCTGGCTACTCTGAGAGAAAAATGCAATTTCATAGCCAAACTTTTCATTTATGGTTTGGCTTATGCACTGACAAGGGAAAAAACAGTTGCTCTGCAGTTGTTGTTTAGGTTCCCAGCCATAAAGTGAGTCAAGATTTTGGAGACTTATATAGAAGACTTTCAGGATTGCTTCAGCCTACACTAAATTACCAATAACAATAAGCAAATGAAAGTAACCACAAATTAGATATTTTTACCTCTTTTGCCAGGGAATGACTCAGGACCAGTGTTCAATTTAATCAGATAAAATAAATTTATGGCAACCATCATTAAAGACTTAATGTACACAAGAATGTGACTTTCAACTATTTATTTCTACAGAGAAATCATTGCTTTGAAATCTAGCCAAATCCAAAGGTCTGAAAACACTATCAAGCCTTATATATGAGTCTTCCTTGTCTTCATTTTCTGGATTTCCATTTTTCTTTGTTAACTTTTCATCTTCTCTACTCTAAATATCACCAAATTTAACAAGTCAAAGTAGTTCAATAGAGGACATGGTCAAAAGAAATGTGCATTGGCAGGAATTATGAAGTAAATAATTTCTAGTAAGTAAAAGTAAAATAATTTCTAGCCATTTTATTCCTCATTTTCAATCAAACCAATGCCAGAACTACAGCAAATCAAACAAAGTTTTTTCTTGAATTGAAATGTCTCTATGAACATCTTTGATTTTAACTTTTACTTTGATTAGTGTCGTTATTTCAATAATTAGTTAGTGCTCTAATATTTCTTTAGATCCCACCAATCCCATTCTTATTTTTAATTCCATTATGAGTTTGATGAGATGCTACTGCAAATTAATAAACTTACTGTTAACAAATGAAGTGAATCACAGCACAAGGGGTTTCACTGTATGGAGGTACTGGCTGTTAGTAACTTATTAATTCCTTGGTTTAACAAATTTTACTGGAGAGTCAAAAGCAGGCAGAAGACACTTAGGACCCTAATAAAAACCAGCTAAGACACATAGGTTATGGCTAGATTCTTGCTGAGAATTTGAGGAAGACTGGTTGCAAGATCTGATGCAAACAGCGAACTGTTGCTTGAGAAAGCATCTTTCCATGCATACCTTCTACATATCACTCCCATATTTTTCATATTTACATGATTATATTTAAATTTCCTGTTAAAGATCTCCTGCCTTTGTATGACTAGTGTATTTTCAAGTGAGGATTTTTTTCTGCTGCAAGGAGGTTACAGAGTAACAGAAGTTATTTTTGTTAGGATTTTGAGACACAATGCACTTTATTTATTGATTAGGAATCAGATAAAAAATATTGAAGTAGGGGCTTTTTCCTGCTTCTACAAGGCAAAAGAGCTACATATATGAGCTTTTCTCATGAAATATGTGAAAATAGAGTGTTTCAGATATTATATGCATTATAAAATACTATTACATTACAGTAGTGGGATGACAATATTGTATGACAAAAGGGAAGATAATGACTAGAGAAAATACATTCAGTGCCCATTTTAAAGTGCTTAAGCACTGTTTTGGAAAAATATTATCATCTTTATCCTGATATGCTGCATGGCATGAATGTGCAAAGGAGTTATAAAACTTCTCTGGATAAGTAGCTAAGGGGATCCCTTAATGACAGATTGATGGCAGAGATGTCACTACAACATCCTCTCTGTGGCAATGAAATTTTTGTGAAGACTTGGCAGAGACGTGCCAGAGTGCCACTTCAGCTGACTTCCCACCTGTGTAATGATACTGTGGATGCACTCAGAGACTGACAATATTATGATGGTATCAAGATAAGGCTAACTGAAAGTTGCCATGAAGCCTTTGCCCAAGTCAAAGTCAAAATGTGGTGAAGTTGTTCCTGAATTTATTTTGACTTTGCAATAGAAGCATATTAGAACTGAGTCAAAATTCTAAGCTCTTCTCATAACTGCTACTAAAATAACATTACTTAAACTTTGTGCTTAAAACGTCTTGTTAAAAGTATCCACCATGCATAGGGAAGAATTAGAATAGTGATGAAAATGTCATCTAAATGCCGGAACAAAGAGGATGCTAAACTACACAGAATAACCTAGAGGTTGTTTTCTCATTTTATTTTTGTAATCTGCTAATGTATCATAACAGTCAACTGTCTCAGTGGTGTTTCTATTTCATAACTCATCTAAAAGAAGTAAAAAGTAACTTGAAAATGTTGCCTAGAAAAATGAGTTATCTTCCTCTCTCTTGTCAGTGTTTTAACAATTGGCAATTTCCTACTGCATATTTCACATTTGATGCACAATGATTTTGTACAAGCAGTGTGAATTAATTAGCTTTATGAAAAGCATAGTTGTTATTATTAACGAGTTTCTTCCTGTCCCTCAGGACTGAAATGAAAGTGAGATACTGCATCTCTAAAGGCTTCCCTTAAGCAAATTTCATAAGTAAATACTGTAACAAAATGTTTGTTAAATAGGCACTAATGTATACTGAATCATAGCTTACCTAATTTGAAGAAAATAATAGCAAAATTTCCAAGAAAGGATGACCAAACTCCTGAATGTGCAGTGTTAGTCCAGAAGACCTTTATATAGTGGTGAATTTGTTCAGAATATTTTTGCTTTTATTTGCCTGTGACTGTAGACTTGTTGACACCAGAAGACTTCATATTGTTCTAATGGTTAATTTTTTATTTTTTTTTATCAAAGGAGCATGTTGCTCAGAGTTGTATCAACTTGGAAAGTTTCTGACTGCAAAGTTTCCAAAGTTGGATGTTTTCCGAGAGGAATAGAGATCTGAATAAGAAATATTTCTGCTTCCACAACACATATTTTGACATAAATCTTTCATTAAAATAATTCATTATTTCCATCATTGAGCAAAAATAAATGTGATCCATCAGAAAAAATTACACTCCCCCCTTCCAATGGCCTTGTAATGACTGAGTATGTAGTTAAAAATAAAACCTCTTTGAACAGATGTCAATAAAATCACTGCTGGTATCAGGAAATAAAGTTTCATGTAACATGACAGTTTATATTTTAAAAAACAATATTCTCCAATTCCAGTTAAAATGAGCCACTATTTTCTGTGGAAACCTGTATTATTTGCATGAATCAAATCTGGCTTCAAACTTCCAAAACTTCTTTCACATATTATTTCATTTCCCTTAACTTTTGTTCAGCTATTGTAGCTCAGGAATTTATCTGATGAGGTGATATGAATCTTGAAAGCCAGGACTAGTACCTCTCAGAGATGGCATCAGAGAAAAAGCCATTTAGCTGAGTTTTTGGAAACTATCTGGATGGTTTAAGGAAGGAGAAGAAACAGAGTATTTCTGACTGCTCTGTTAAATTAGCAATTCTAATTAAGTGTACTAACCTTTTTCTCTTATGAGGAGTGTCTTCTGGCTGTGTAACTGAGCAGCATGAGCAAGACAGGCAGGAACACTTTTCTAGCAGACTTAAGAGCCTCTGCCAGCACCCTGCCACATTCAAGCAAGCACCAGTCATATCTCCTAGCCTACATCCTCCTGTGCCAGAACAGAAACAAGTGCAAGACTTTAATACCCCAGTTAGTTTTGCAGTCCTGATAAACAGTGAATGGGGATTTCTAGGTCATCCTCAGATGTCCAGCAAAACCTTTCCTTAGTTTCATTTTTTTTCTGAAGTTTTTGCCTTACTCTTAGTATAACAGCATCACAAATATTAATTGCTTACTTTTATAGGCATTTACAGATTCATTAGTCATCACAATAAAACCACATGCAGTGATGCAGTGGAGGAGGGCGAGGAAAAAAACTCAGCCCAAAAGCAAGTACCAGATAAACTGAATGTCCACCACCACCATTAAGATCAACAGTGAATTTCCTTTCTTACTTACACCACAGCTGTACATTTCCTTTCAGTTCCATCACCATATAATTTCAAAGCTATGGTTTAAACATCTGTCTCTGGCAGACTTCAGGCAACAAGGGATGACTAAGCAGCCTCTTCCACACAAATATCTTGAGCACTTCTGCACCTCAAGGAAAATACCTTGGAGCTAAGCAGGTATAGAGAAGGAGTAATAACCTTAACAGGGACAAATGAGAAAGACTGCTACTGTTTGATGCAAAGAGAAGGATGATGGGGTATGCTTGAAGGTCTGTAAAACCACAAGGGTGAGTGAACTCAGAACTATTTATTGAAAATCCAAAGAGAAACAAAATTCTGCGACAAAATTTAGCACAGATTAAAGCTAATGGGGCATATTTCAAAACTGCCTAAAGTCCATTCATTGTCACAGTAATAATTAAAACTGGTAGAGGATAAATTTTAACTTGGTGGGATTTCAGGAGCCTAGCTAGAGAGCAAATCTTAGCCCATGGAAATTTTCCCTTTTTCATTTGGAAGGAAAGCAGTTGAGCTTTCTTGCTTAACAATAACCTCATTAATAAAATTCCACAGTGAGAAACTTGCTTGTTCACTGATCCAAGGGTAATGTAAATGGAGAAACCAGGCTGTCCATGAAATGAAATGTTTTCACAGCCTGTAGAAACAGGATTCATCAAAGTCTATCACTGTTTCCCAGATAAGGGACCTTTCTGCTTTGCCTCTTGCCTGCCTTTTTTTCTCCATGTTCATCATGATATTAAACAGTAAAGTTAAAATATATAAATCATCTATGTTTCTGCTTCTTTTTCTAGATTTTTCTTGCCTGGGAGCTTTCTGAGTTTGCAGTAGGAATTCACAAAATCTGAAAGTGGTTCTTGAAAAACCCACAGCTGCTTCCCCTTCTTTCCAAGCCCACTTGTGCATCCTCATACATGGATTTGGATGTTGCTATTGCCACATTCAGTTTGGAAAATGACATCCCACACTCACCTTACAGTAAAAGACAATAAATTATATGCATATTTATCACCATAAATATGGTTTTATTGAATTTAGTAGTAACAGTATTTATCAATAATCATATCGCTGCAAAGGACTCAGTAGTACAATTCAGTATATGTCTTGTGAGAAATGAAGGGGAAAAGATTTGATTTTCCCCTTCCCTGCTTGAGTCTTTATAAAAAGCAAGAATTCGTCCTAATGCTGTGCAGCAGCCCACAATTTACTCCACAGCCCTAAGAAACTTCAAATTCTTCAGCTACTTTCTAAAAAGCTCAAATATGAGTCGGGTTCAAAGTTCTGCTGGGTGATAAAGAGAAAACCAGCAGATTCTATCCCAGCCAGAATATAATATCCCAAAGTATCTTCCGTTTTGAATACCAGCATCTGTCCTCGCCATGTCAATTGTTCACTCTAAGAGACTCATGACTGAAACATTTATATCAACTACTTTATTTCCCCTGGGACTGAGTCACAAGCTGGTGGTGAAAACTAGTGTTTTACATTGATTTTAATGGAGCTATTCCAGCTGGCACTATCTAAAAATTTCATGCCTTATCTCAGATTCTACACTTCATATGACTTAATTCATTATGAAAGCAAAACCTTGTGGGAAGAAGCCATGACTCTCTGCTCCACTGCCTCATTACTAACACTTACAGAAGATTAAATTTTAGAATTCATGACAAGCTTAGTACTTCAAAAAGAAAAAAAAAGTTAAAATAATAATACCAAAAAACAAAAAAGAAAAAGAAATGTATTTTCCAAGGTAATTTATACCAAAAAACTAATATTAGAGAGGAGTGAAGAAATAACTTGAAAGAACCTACATAACAGCCCAAAGTTTGCACTTTATTTTTAGGTAATCACCAAGTTTGTAGGATCAGTCTGAAATGGTAAAAAATTTGGACAATTTTTGTTGATGATGTTTTTCTGATTATGACTATTCAAGTAGAATTCATTATTATGGAAAGCCTTTATATCTAAGACAGATCTTAGATCCAAATCTAAGAGAGATTAAAATTCCACAGCACTGAAATATCTATTTTTTCTTATTTGTTCATTTTAATGAGGTATATACCTCTGACTTAGTTTCCTAAATTCAACCTAAGGAGTACTGTGAGAAAGAGGAATCTGAAAACCCACAAAAATCACAGAACATAGCTGGAAGCTTACTCCATATAATGTTTTGTCAAGCAAGTGGCTTAGACAGTGGAAAAGGTACTCTACAGCCCAGAATACAGGCTACAGTGAGGGATAAATTTTGGTCTATGTTCTGACTACTTGGAGCAAAATCAATGAACAGATTTGGAGACTGCATTCCTAAGGCCACACCCTCTAAATACAGCAAACACCCTTCTTTATGGAGGCAGTTCACATTCACTCCAAATCTTTTCTTTCCTTATAACTTCTCTTGACCCCTTTCTCTTTTCCCTCTTCCCCTTCTACATACACTTAGTACAAAGCACTTCAGAGTACAAAGCACTGTTCTTATAAGGTTACTTCCACCGTGTTAATCAGAAGTACATCTGATACACAGATGGTGTGAAACATTTCAGTGTCCCACCAACAAGATGTCAAACACCCCTCATTGCACAAATTATGCCTCATCATCTGACCAGAGAGTGGAGCCCTTAATATTAAAGATCAAAAGCCTTTAAAATGAAAACACACCAGAGGAGGAAGGCTGAAATGATCAAGGTTACCAATTATGTTTAGAAATTTTGCAACAGAAGGGAACATTCTGATGAAACCTTCCCCATGTTCCCTAAAACCAGACAATATATAAAACTACCAAGCAAAAAGTTCTGACAAAAGGGAAAACTCCTTTCCCTCAAATCATAGAATGGGTTGTGTTGGAAGTGAATATCCTCTAGTAGTAAATCCCTCACCATGAAAGGACCTGAGACTGTCACACCAACCTGCTGCATGCCTCTAAAGGCACTAAAAGGGACTGCAGTCAGAGACTTTCCTGGCATCTGTCCTTACCAGCTCCCAGTGCAGCTACTCTTTCTCAGAGGAAAGCAGCACAAGCCCTTACCCCAGCCACTGTCCCTATACAGCTCCCCAAACCAAATCACCTATTGAAGAGGATATTCTTTCTAACTGAGCCAGGAAACTTCAAAGACAGCAGTAATTGAATTCAATGGTGATATGAAGGAAGAGAATAAAAAGAGTGATCATATCTCCTTTCAATTTCTGTGTGGTACTCGTATACAGGGTTTGTGGCTTCCAAACTCACTGACAATGAAGAGAGAGAAAAGGAGGAAATAAAAACCATCAATTGCTCAATGTGCTATCACAGTCAAGAAATTGCCACATATCCATCTAAAATGTCATCTCCTCCAGAATATTATGTGCAGCATTGATCACAGGGTTTCAAAAAAAGTGTCAAACTGGCAGAGGTTTAGAAAAGGAAGCTCAAATTTCTAAAAAAAAAACAAAAACACAGAGATATGGACAATGAGGGGGGAAAAACACTCAGTAAGATTGGAATAATTTTACTTAAAAAGGTGATACAAAAATACTATTCTATTTTAATGTAAGCATATCAGAATAAAAACACATGCACTGATACTCTGAAAATGGTTGGGAGCTTCTCATCTCCATTTCTTGCAATAAACAGATATGAAAGAATTCAATTAAAGGATGCTAAATTAATAATAAATACCTTTTCTTCCATATAGCAGAATAGAATTCACTGTTCCTCAAAGATACTGAGGCCAAAATCTTAGAGATCCAAAAACAACATATCTCTAATCAATATCCAGAATTATTACAAGTATCAATAAGATTTGTTTTGGAATACGTACAAAACTGCAGGAGTTAAACTTCTGCTGGATAGAAATCTCTAAGCCTAAGACCTAGAGGAATGGAAAGGAAAAGAGAAAATTTTTCTAAATTAAACAACTGAGAAATCATGTTTTTTCTGTTGCTAGAGATACAGTAAATAATATCCTTCCTAAGGTCAGAATAAATACACTGGACTAGTTAGACCTCCAGTCCACTCACTCCGGTATCGCAACTCCTAAAACAAAAGAGATTAAATTTACCTAGAATGGATGAGTGATGTTACATTTTTTGACAGAAATAGATCAATAGCAACAGTATCTTTCAAGCAATCCTGCTATGAAATTATACAGGTAATAAACCATATTTTCTCTTGCTTTTGTGAAGCTTCATTTTTTTATTAAGCAATACTTTTAATGTTATTTCATTCTAGCACCTTCAGACAAAATTGCTTTGGGATTATTTCTTTATTCTGTATTTGAGTTCATATACTTTTTCTTTCCTTGGCTTTGCTTTTATCCAAACTTTATCCTAAAAAGTAACTTGGTGTATGATTAGTAAATTGTAATTCACAGTGTATACCTTATTGTACATACTCATCTATACCTTGCAGATATTGGGCTTTTCATTGTTTTAATGGCACCATAATTATTGAATAAAAACCAAAGAAATGTCTTTTAGTAAGTTAAAGAAACATTTATGACCTCACTTTCAAAAGTTATAGCCAAATAAATATGAAGAACAGAAGAATAAAGCATCATGGATTCCACAGTCATTGGGTGATATTACAGTATGTCTGTGATAAACACGGTTAACCAGAGAGTTGAAAACAGTTTTTGTACTCTTCAAAATGGTGTACTTTTATACACTGATTAATTTTAATGAAATGTAAATTTAGCCTTATTTTCTCATTTGCTAGTACATCATTAAAACATTTTTCACATGGCCATTAAAGCCCTTTATTTCCTTTTCTATTAAATCATTAATTCTTTATCTGGGTCCAGTGGAGGGCAGCAAGGATGACTGGGGCACAGGAGCATCTCTCTTACAAGGAAAGCCTGAGGGAGCTGGGCCTGTTCAGCCTCAAAAAGAGACAACTGAGAGGGGACCTCATCAATGTCTGTCAGTATCTAAAAGGAGGGTACCACAGGGATGTGTCCAGGCTCTGCTTGGTGGTGCAGGGCAATAGGACAAGAGGCAGTGGGCAGTAACTGATGCACAGAAAGTTCCACCTGAACATGAGGAAGAACATTTTCACTGTGCAGGTGACTGAGCACTGGAACAGATTGCCCAGAGAGGTGGTGGAGTGTCCCTCACTGGAACTATTCCGGAACTGTCTGGATGCAATCCTGTGCTGTGTAGTCTGGGATGACCCTGCTTGGGTGGGGAGGCTGAACCAGACCGACCCACTGTGGTCTCTTCCAACCTTCCCATTCTGTGAATATATCTGTTTATTATAAGTGTATTTTCTTTAGGTTAGTATGATTTGCTTACACATGTCCAAATGGGTTTTGCTACTAAAAAAAGATATAAAATAAGCTCCACTGCACTAAATTTCCCAACTTTTTTTTTGTCATTATCATTATAATTATTCCTTAATTACAGTTCATTTCTTAAATGGAAGAAGAAAATATCAATCATTGGTGAGAGCTTTATATATCCTGCAGAGTCTTATAAAATTAAGCCATTGGTTTTCTAAAAAAAAATCAGAAGAAAATAGAATAACAAATATTATTATGAAGCTTTACTCTTTATAGATCCTATTTTAAATCAGCTAAAATAAAACAATCTTGCCATGCAGATGTTATTACATATAATCAAAATCTTTCTTACATTAACATTTAAGTGGGTTCCGTATTGACTTTATATCATGCTAAATTTCTGAATGTATGGCAAAGTGGCCTCACTGCCTTATTTCCTTAATGAAATATCATAAAGCTTTGATTTAAAATAAATAAATAGCATTTAATTACACATTTTAATTTTCTTTTTTAAGCAGGCAAAGCAATCTCAGAGTCTTGAGTAGGGCTTAGAAACAGAGGTATTTTCTCATTTTTTCACTGTCAATTTACAAAATCTAAAAAAAAGGCAAACCAAGAACATTTCATAAATGCTATTGTATTTTTAATGCTATTTTTTACGAATATTTTAAAGGAATTAATTTTGAAAATTTTATGCATGATCTATGCTAGTCTAAAAAATTAAATGTGGAAAATTGCATTCAAATAGATTTGTTTACCAATACTTGCAAGTTTTTTTACATAGATACATAACAAATCTTCATTGTATTCACCGAATTTATCCAGAATCCCACCCTTCATTGTCTCTGGATAAGTATGTGAGTTTCTAGTAATTTGGTCACATTCACATGATGAGAGTTTCAAAGTAATGAAAGGAGACCATCTATTGTCTCACAATAACTGTAAATGAGTTTAGATTGGACTACTGAAAAAATCTTCATATCACTCTAATCAGTTACAAGAATTTCAGTGTAGTGATGAGACCACAGTCTTCAACAGTGCAACATACCCATTACACTGAGTGGCACAACATGCTATTTGCATAAATTTGGTATGTTCAATTTTTTTTCATATTACTTTGAAAATTATTTCAAAGATATCTTTCTAAAGATCCCTACCTCTCCTTGTTAAATAGTATTTCTGTCTTTGAGTGGCAGTCTTCATTGGCGGATCTTCCTGAGGCCTCATTTTTCACCCCCGCTGCTACTCGAATGAGCTGTTCAAATTATAGCCTGAACCTAAGCAGCTCAGGTTTCTGCAACTCTAAAAGAAATATGCTCAGTACAAGAAGGAAAATTAATCATGTCTGCTTACATTCTACTTCTATTCCAAAACTCCCATTTTGCTACAAATTATAACTCAGCAATTTAGGTACACAAAAATAAACAGGCACCAAGATGCTCCCACGCTAGCAGGATTTCAGGTCAGAGTACTCAGCATTGTGAGGTTATAAGCTAAACCACCTTCTACTATGCACTTGAGCCAGATTATGAACATCCAAATGCATTTTACATCACAGGTATAAGAGAAGACAAGATTTTCTTTGCTGTGGGACCACGGTGGAGTTCCTTCCTTGTTCAGCACCAAAGCACCCCCACACCACATTCAGAGAGAACAAGACCCCTATGAGCAAATTTTGCAAGGGCTTCTCAACCTTTGCAGGGAGAAAGAAGCATTTCTGTGACTACAGGAGGCTCAAAGAACTTTCAAATTTCACAAATCTTCTGAACATTCCTGCTACAGATACAGAAAAGAGCTATAGATATCACAGAGAAATAGATACTGTGGGAGGGAAGAACTAGAGTTTTAGCCTGCCAAAAGTCCAAGGTTTGATATGATTGTCCTCTGCAGACATATCAAGAGGCACTGTATCAAAAAGAGAAAAATGTCATTTCATATCAAGGATAATGTGACACAAAAATCGACCATAAATTGGACAAGAAGAACTAAAATAATTTTGGAAATTCAAAGCAAGTGCCTTGTTACCAAAGTACTGGGAACTCCAAACATCAAATTGCTTTTAATGTGGACTTTAAGAAAATGATTAATGGCATTGCATGATGCAAGTTCAAGAAAGAGAGGAGGGAGGGAGGG
>VYXF01010429.1:1062042-1102110 GCA_013397295.1 Polioptila caerulea | reverse complement strand
GGAAGGAAGGAAGGAAGGAAGGAAGGAAGGAAGGAAGGAAGGAAGGAAGGAAGGAAGGAAGGAAGGAAGGAAGGAAATCATGCTTAGCTAAGCAGGAGATCAGAATATAAATAGGAACATCTGCCATTTCATTGTTTGCCTCACAAATTGCAAAGATTAAAGTCACTGATTCAGGAAAGTTTATAGCCGACTTAATCCAGCTCGCTTAAGACACCACGGCTGCAATTCATCTGTCAGTGCCCCTATTCTGATGTGTATCATCTTCATCTTTTCAAAGAACATTTCAAGTAATATAAAAAGCTTCTCCTCCTTTACCCTATAGTTTACAAAAAAAGCCTATGAAGGCAAAAAAAGGAGCAGTAGGTCACTATGTTCTTATGAGAAGGAAATAATAGATGTCACTATCTTTGATGGCAATGCAGTACAGAAAGATTTGGAGTTGTGAGGAACTGAATTACATTTTAAACTACAAGTAGTTTTTACAGCAAGTCTTTTTTGTAAATGTGTCATTCCAAGCTTTGCCTTCTAACGTGATATTTGAAAACATTTTTTAAATGAACACAAGGTAAAATGTTTTATAAATAGGTAATACAGATAATGCGAGTTTTATATAATTATTGTAGACTAATAGTGTAAATTATACACCTTGCTCTCTAGTGTGTTTGTTTTTTGTCTGAAAGATCAAAGCCTTTATGAAAGCACAAAGATGCACTTTTGGATGCATTAGAAATAAGGTGTATAAGTTTTGCAGAAATACAGCAGTCCTCCAGAAAATATTCTAAAATACAAATCTATTTTCTAGGGAAATTGGTTTCTTTTCCATAAAGCATGCTGTACACAGATTCGGGGTCAATCATTCTCAATCTTCATTGAAGAAATTGGAGATTGTTTGATGATCAAAATTAATTAAATGAGGAAGACATTTTTGCAATGCATGAAAAATTGAGGTCAAAAGGAAACACTTGAAATTATCTACAAAATGAAAGTAGAGGCATATATCAGGTGTTATAAAAGACAGTCATTGTATTGATTGTATTAATCACATCCAGAGGACAATTCCTGAATGGGTAATTAAATGACACTGGAGACAGAACATTCCACTGTGCTCCTTGGCTCAGTATTCACTCTCTTATGAGTCTTTGGCCTTGAGACATCTCTTGCCTTTGGCACCTCTAAAATTGCCATTTTAGAAATCACTGCACACAGTCATAATGATCCAAAGATGTGAAAGCAAAGAAATTTATTATCAAAAAAGGAAATCCTACTATGGAAAATAATGGAAACATCTCTGTTCAATAGCTGATGTCTATAAAGACACCTAACCTTGAGGAATAATTATATGGACATAAGTTATGTAAATTTAGGACAGGCAAATGGCAGCAGAAATTTTTTTATAATTTTAAAGCTATATAGAAAATTGTGTTTCAAATCTCTGGACCAAATCTAGAAACAGACATGTTGGTAACACATATTAAAATCTCTGAAAAATGAGACATTATAATTGTTACTCAAATTGTATAATCTTCATGCAAATTTATAATCTAGTTTTGAAAGTGGAATTCATTTTTATGGATACTAGTGATGATTTATGACATTTACTGGCAAGTTGGAACATGGAAAGCACTCGATGTCACTTTTTTTATTATTCTCTAGGTTGTACAAAGAAAAATTCTGCTTTTCCAGCAAATTTTAAATTCATGACAGCACCTCTTTAATGCACATTTGTAAAGGTGATATATATTTCATAGAAAATGAAATATGCCATTTGAATCTATTTGTTTTGTAGAATTACTGTTTTTACTGTTGAGATATCTTCTACCCTACCACCAAATCTGATCTTTTTATTTTCTTTTGCTTGATTTGGGGAAATATGGGTTGAATTCATTATGTCTGTATAAGATACCCGTCACCAGAAATTACCTCAATTGGTCCTTTAAGGTATGTACCCTAAAAAAAGTGTGATTTGGGGAGTTTTGAACTCAGTAGTGATATTGTCATTGATCTGGATAGCGAATGGATGAAGGAGTGTCATTTATACTCTTTTAAGAGAAAAAATACACAAAATCCATAAAATATTGACCATTTCTATATTGATGAAGGAATATGTACTTCACCCTCAAAGAAGCGAAAGCAAATTAATTTCTGATTCTCAAGAGGATCAATAAGTGATCACTTACTGATTACTGAGTAGTAATTATCTCCAACCTATTCTTATGAAGTGGATAAAGGAACTTGGTCTCAGGATCTCATTTTGGATCCTTAGCTTAAAGATTTTTAAGAAGTGTAACTTGTTAAGCAGTGCACATTTTTGTGTTGAGTGAGGTAAGTATCATTATGACTTAACCACTCATACTTACATAATAACTTTCAGTGTTCAAAGCCATGTAGGCAACTGTTTCAGATCACTTGTAATAGTTGGAGGTACAGCATTAGAAGAACTGTGGAGAGACAGCACAAGGAAAAAAAGTTAAGATGGTAAAAACAATAAATATTACAGAACTTCAAAATCAAGCATTCAAATCAAGGAATATATTCAAATCAAAGAAACCTGTAAAAAAGACCAATGCATAAGCACCTGGAAATTACACAGCAAAATTTTTTTCTGCCAGCAAAAGTCATGCACCTCTAAATTTTACGTGTGGGGAGAAAAATAATGAAATTTATCTAAAAATACCTTTTTTTAAGATTGAAAAACAAGTCAAGTATACCAGATGATAACAGGGACAGAAAAAAAAATAAACAAGTAATTTTTTTCACTGCTTCAAAATTCTATTCCTAATGAGTCTATAGGTGTATTTTGGAAGACAACAAGCTTTTGGAACCACTGGTATAAATAATAAAGCCAAAGTGATACCTATCATCAGTAACCCCAAATGCATGTCTGGCTTTTTCTGCCCTCTTCTTTCCCCATCCTAAAGCATTCACTGGTGGAGTAAATGCCCCAGCTTTTCAGAGATCTCGTGATTGTATTAGCAGCCAGTCTAACAGCAGAAAGGGAATTACAGCTGTAAGAGCAGTATTCCTGTATTGAGACACAAGAGATTTGAAGGAGAGATATGAAGGAGGGATGGTTCTTGTGATGGAAGGAATATGCTCTTCCACTGTGGTACAATCTGACTTCATGAATGTTACAGCTCTTTCAGCTGAAGACTAAGCTAAAATAGAATTTCTCTCTTTAACCTTCTTCTTTTCATCTCCTATCTCCATCCACAGAAAGGGTTCTGATGAAGTCACTGACAGAACTGTGAATGAAGAGAAAAAGAGATCTAAAGTGTAATGCATTGATTCATTCCCTCCTATCAGAGGTTTGGCCAATCTTACACCATATGACTTGTTTTAGCTAGAAATCCCCATTTTACCTAACGTTTAGTGATGTTATGTATTCGTATACACATATCACTTAACCAGGATTAAAAAGTTCTTTTCAAATTTAATTTATACCATGCAAGAATCTTTTCAGGCCCAGGAATCATAGCTAGCTCTAAGGTGAATTTTCAGGGGCTATAGTGATTTTACATAATATTTTATAATAGAAATTGAAGCCTGCATCTACTTGGAACTGCAGGTGAAGTTAGGTAAGGAGAAATTAATTATCCGAACTGGAATTTGAGGGCTAACAACTCCATTCTTGCAGAACAATACTGACATGCTTTTGGTTTTGTCACATGGGAATAATGTAATCACATTTATCATATGGAATCCCTTACTCACTGCTGAGCCATAAATTCAAAATTTACTTAAATCAGTACAGGGTTTTGTTAAAACCCTCAATTACCTCTTGATTTTCTTTCTGGTTTTAAATCCTGGTTTTACCAGAGGGAAACATACATTTTTGATTACTTTTTTTTTTCTTTCTTTTTTCCCCCCAAGAACCAGCCTGTTTAATTACAAAACTGGAAAAACATAGTCCCAAATGGATTTTGCCAATGGAAAAACCATTTTAGATGCATCTCAGAAGTTGATCCCTATTCACTGAAGCAGCACTAACATTTGTTTTTATGGGCAACGAACAAGTTATTTTCTACAAACACTGTCATTTAAAAGACCTTGACTTTCCATGAAATAAATATTTATTTTTTTTCTTTTACCTGAACTCAAGAATCATTCCTTTCATCAGGAAGCAGAGCATTTGATACTGATGAATGCCCTTTAAGAATTTTACATGTATATTTCACAGTGACCCATGTGTTAAAATCACATAGGTCACTGAAAAAGTCATAAATTCAGTTAATCTCAAAATTAACAAAATCTTTAAACATTACCAGTAATTATATTGAAAAAAAATAGCTTCTTATTTTGGCAATAATCAAGAAAACACCCAAGCATGCTTTTGCAGTTCCCTTTTATTAGCCATTCTATCTAAATTAGATACATCCATCACAATTATCCTATTATAGATCATAAGAAATACCGAAGCTACATCCTGAATACAGACAACACACATTATTTAGATACAGAGCTTTCAAGATGTGAGTACAAAATAATTGGAACATCTATACCATGTTTCAACTCGAGTGGAAACAATGAGGGCACTACTTACCTCATCATCTGTTCATAGGAGGTGAAGAAAAATGTGTCTGTGCCCCTCAGCTATTTTCTGAAGACTTGAGAACAGCTGCAAAGAAGGTCAGAAATAGAAGGAGTTTGTCAACTTTCTCATTAAGCAAAATCAGAAGATACATGTTTCCAGCGAGGTAACGCACATCAGAATGAAACATGCTGAGGTTCTTCAGCAAAAGCTCACAATCATTTCTATCAATCTCATCTTCTGACTGGATTGTCTGGCCATGAAGCAGCTACTGCAATCCACTCCTTCTCTTTATTTAGTGGGACTGGGACCCAGCAGATGCCCTTTTTCTCCTTTGTGCCCAGTTGTGACAGCACATGGAAGCTGGTGCAAGGAATGCTCCCAAAGGAGGTGTCTGTTCAGGGATGCACCAAGTAGAGCAAGGGGATGGAGCACAGAAGGTAGAGTATTATGAGTTCTTATAAAATTGTAATTGTTGCTTCTGCCTTTTATAGCATTTAACACAGAACACTCATCATTAAATATTATTCAACTTTTCTGTACAAGAATTAGGATCAATATCACAGTAATCTAAAACACTATAACAAGCTACCTCTGTGATTGTCCTTCAAGATTTTTAATATTTTCCACTCATCACATTAAACTAGCCTATTAACTTAAACAGTTAATGTTACAAGTACTTTTCTTACCACTTTCCATGCCTTGGCACTCTCCTAAAAGAACAGGGCAAGGTTTAGTAAAAAGTTATACATAAAATCTTATCAGCTCACTACTGAGTTCAAATAACTGTAAGATGTAGAATAAAACTGAGTCAAGGTCTTCACCAACTTTGCTTAATTGTTCCCACTGAAATCAGAAGTAAAATTCCTACTCACCCCTCAGGGAGTGGAATTAGTCTGATGCTAAGCAGTTTTAGCAGATTAACTGCAACTGCACCTTTCCTCCTGCATTCTACATTTTTTTCTATTCTAACTGCTCTGCTGACCTGCCTTTCCCTTAGGGTCACTTGTGCTCTCTGACTTGCATCTGTTTAATATTATTTCACTTGGACTGTCTCTAACCTAAACTCAGTTTTTCATCCATGTTTAAATTGATTATTTGTACATTAAGCATCAATACATGACTATGCAGGTAAGAGGATTTTCTCAAAGTTATCTTCAGTGTCTTTTTTTGTTCTCCTATCTCATCAACTAAAAAGTAAATTAGAGCAATTAACAAGCAACATCCCTATGGAATTTCTTTATCAGTGACAGGTGAATTCTGAAACTTAATGACAGATAATCTGATATAAATTGGATAAAAATTTATATTATCAATTCTGTTCCCCAGGATTAACTCAACAATGAATACATATTCTATAATAAAATCAGCTCAAAAAAAATTTGAAATATTTTTTTGCTAAAATAGAATGTGCTAAATAATTCTAACTAATCTAAAACCCAGAAGATTAGCCCACTGGTGCAGGTTTCTGAACTCTGCCATATATTTATCTTACCTAGACAGTGTAACTACTGGAATCTTTCTTAAACCTCTTGTGTTTTCTCATTTCAGTTTAGAATGGTGATATGTCCAAAAGTAAAAGATCCTAATTTTCCTGGAACTTTTGATTCTGCCTGTCCAGATATAAACTTCAAAACAGCACACCTTAATTAATTTCCATGTTTCAATTTTAGGTTCACATTTTCCAAAAAGCAAAAAAATCTCCATTTTGGGCTTGACTTTATAAATGCAAATTATTTTCCTTGCATTCAGCCTAACATTTTTCTAAAATGTTAGGCTGAATGCAAGGAAAGTAATTTTTCTTTGCAATTACAATGAAAATCTCATACATGCAGTATACTAATCTTCATTTCATTACACAACTGCTGTTATACAAAGTACTTTAAACCCAGAAAAACTGTGATTTGGATGTGATTTCATGCAACAGAAGAATTGCATCTACAAAACATTTTCTATTTATTTTAAGTGCACTCTAAATTGATTAATTTTGGAGCTACAACTAGAAAAGCTGCTGTTAAGACATTTTCTAACAAAAAAATCTGCAGCATGTACTCCTTTTTTTTGTCTCGTACATAGCAAGTGAAATAATGTTTTATGTAGAATGCTCGTTACATTCTATCACCTCTTGTTCACAGTAAGTAAAGTTGAAGTATAAAGTGAGATTTCCCTTGCCTTCAGATCCAGCAAATAAAGAAATGTAGCACTTCAACTGATAGGAGTAGGCTTTGCCTGATCTAACTCTAGCAATTTTCTGTGGATCTACTGGCAGTCAAAACTAAAGCCCTCCATAGATAAGTAATTTCCAGAACTAGAGTAAGATTTGGGAAGAATTAGAAAAAAAGTTCTCTGGAATATACTCAAGCAGAACATTGCAAGATGTGTTAGAGTGAAATTTTTGACTACAGAATGAAAATTGAGATGTTTATTCTAAGAAAAACTTAGACTGGATTCAGATTAGGGATATTTTGTTGACATTTTTTGTCACACTCGAGGCCAGACCTGAGTGATGAGCACTTAAATGGCAAAATTCAAAGTACAAAAGGTAGACATATGTCTCAAAATCTGTATCAGCGGTTTTAAGATATATTTTATCAGAAAGCTTCAAATTAACTATAGATAACTTTCTGTAAATTCTTAAAATCAAGAGGAAAGAAATAGGGGTTTGTAAATATGAAATTAATTCTAAAGCATTGCTGCAAGAAAAGAGTAGGATTTTCTTTTTTTTTCAGATTGTTACCAGCATTGTTTTTGCTGTCTTTATTAATATGCTGATAAAAACCATTTATGACTGTTAGAGATCTTTAAAAAATCATGAGGTTTTGAGAATGGCATTTTGAGCCTCTGACACGTTGTGTGTTTGCTTTTTGAGTTTTCCTTTTAAAATTATTCTTTTTTTACATCTGGATGAAACTTGAAAGACCTAATCATAGATCACGAGGCTAACATGGGGCAAGAAAGAAACCAAGAGAACTGAAGCTGACAGAACACTTAGGTTAGTAAGCTCAAAGAAAATTTAAGGCAGAATATGATGATACACCACCACACAGACAAAAGGATATCTGATTTCACAGTCTTCTGACTAGCTCTAATTAGGGTGACAAAAGTGGCAAACCTTTTTCTTTGGCTTTCTCCACAGGGTGTAAACTGAAAAGGGAAAGATTAAAATGCTATACTGTTATCTAAATGGCCTGGAGTTATTTGCAGGGATTATAATTGTGGGGAATGTTCAGGGTCTGTGCTGACTGAGTATCATAAAAGAAAGCACAACAAACCAGAAGGGCAGAGATGTTGAGAAAAACAATCTCTAAAACAATTATGATGAAAGTCAGAGCCCAATGTGAGCACTTTTTGCTGTTGCTACTGCAAAAAGTCCAACTGGTAGTTATCCTCAACAAACACTCAGTAAGAAAATGTCCATGGAGAATGGGACTGTGTTCATCAGCAGTTTTGCTAGGAAGTGGCTTGGGAAGAGGGCTGGTAAATCACCACTGGTCAGCAATCAAATGCCAAATCATCATTGAGGACAATTTCAAAACAACAATCTTGTTGATTCCTGCTCTTTATCCAAGTGTTTATTTGGTAGTGCAAATAAAAATTAATTTAGGCTATGGTTCTAGAGGTGGAGTCCTGCAAATCTCCACTTCATGGCCATACAAAAAGTTTCAAAATCTAAAAATGGAAAACCATTTACTTATAAACATTTACTAAACATCAATTAGATTCTGTCAGAATCTATCACACATTCTACAATATGACAAAGATCTATTGAACATTCGCTGACTGATATATGTAATTGAAACTAACATCAAATGGTTCAGCAAAATCCTCAAAGAAAGATAGTTTTCCGTACCATCTACCTAACAGTTATTTGAAGCTTAAGTGCTCCAAAGGTCATACACATTCTCCTTTAATGAGGAATAAGTTACCTTATGTACACATCTGTTCTTATTCAGTTAATGAAACTTCTCTTCAATTGATTAAGTTGTTGACATATAATATCTTGAAGACCTTACAAGCTATATGTCAAATTGTGACAAGTGCACATATAAAGAAACATAGTGCTGGCAGGAGTGAAATACAAACTTCAGGGCCAGAGAGCTAGCTAGACACTTGATAATTTCTAGCTCCAGCCTTAAGAAAAGATGGTTTTGGATATCAGCCACAAGTGCTATTGAATTTATCAACATGAATTATAAAATATAATCCTGTGTGAACATAGATGCAAGTAACCAAGGTGACCATGACCCACAGCTGAATTGATAATAGATTTATTCCATAACCTTGCTGGCTGGAGGATTTCATGAGCAAGCTGGGGCACATGCACTGCTAAGCTCATTCCACCTTAGCAGGGGCAAAAAGCATGTGACCTCTTGCCCAGCCTCAATATAGCAAAGGGTCTGGCACATGCACAATTTACTTCCATGATTTTCTCTGTGCTTTTTATGATCTCTGCTCTGATCTCTCTCTCAAGACAGGAAGCTCAAGCATGTCTTGAAGAGTGCCTTCAAGTCTCTGTAAACACCTATGTCATCTCTGCACAAAAATTCTACTACTCAAAACAGAGGATAAGCAGAACTAGGCATAATGTAGTTTCCCACTCTGTTATTTGCCAGGACTTGGCATTCCCAGCTAAAAGGTCACTCGAGTAAATCTACTACCCCCTTTGTCATTCTTCCACTTTTACTTCTTTCCTCTCAACAAATGCTATGGGATGCAAATGAGAAGAATTAAAAACAGTGAACAGGGCTGCAAACCATACTGCATAAGACATAGAAAGCAGAATCTTATGTTCTCCACAACTGCTAAAATTTAGGAAGGCAAAATATCAGAGGAGGAATTTAAAGCCGAGGCAGCTGCAGTAAAACAGATGGGCAAGGTGCACCAGCACATTTGAAAGTTGTCTGCACACAAAAAGTGCAAGGAAAGAAGGGCAAAATGTTCTTTGAAAACAAGCTCAGAAGAACAACTGTACCTTGTGGTCATTCAGGTGATGAGTGAATGTTTTGTCCATAAAATAAATATACTCCCAAGAGCCAAGGTGGCACAAACACTACAGATATAATTGAAGAGTTTGGAAAGGATATGACACCTCCAGAACCTCATGTTTCTGCCCTGGTGTCAGGAGTCATTCAGTAGCAACTAGAATTGTATTCTGCCATCTCCATTTCCAAGACACAATTTCTCCATTCCAGACACCAGGCCTGCAGAAAACTGATTTAAGTCAACCAAATTAACTACTCACTAGTTAAGATCTACTTTGAGTTTCAGTGGAAATAAAAAGAGGGCATAAGAGTTGTGAAAATTCGTTTAAACTGGTTTCTCAGTGAGGCCCCCACAACAGAAATGAAAGCTGAAAGTGTGAATACACTATTTTAGTGGGGCACAGATCAGTCCAGTGGAGGCTACTGATGCGTACAGTCTCAAGCTACCAAATTGTCCCTTATTGGGAACACGAGGTCAACTGCCTCAAGAACACATCAGGAGATGGGAATTGCTGTCCTAATATGATTTGGTGGTTCTCACTGAGTTTTGAATGGTAGAAACATTTGCAGTGTGCAGCAGTCTGTTATACAGCTCCTTTGGTAATTCAGTGGGAGCTGAGTGCAATTGCTTCATACAAAGGCAAGATGATGGGCCATTAATCAGTAAATCAGTGCTGTCAAGGTAGAGGAGTGACTATTTTTAAAGTATTGACGATAGAAAACACCTCATATTAGCCATGCTTTCTCTTCAATAGAACTTCAGGACCAAAAAGCATATGCTTTTGAAAGTCTGAATGGACAAGAAATGCAGGAAGAGACTACAAAGGTGTTTTTCTTATGTTGAAAAATTACGCCATGGGTAGATCCCTAGGAATATTTACAGAAACCCAACTCCTGCAGAAGTAATAGAAAGTAATTTCAGGCATTATTGGATGCAAGGATACTCAAAGTACATCAAACCAGGAAATTACACATTAAGCTCATAGTAGTTGGCACCTAATCAAAGCTGCCAAAATAACCATTTAGACTCCTCATTATTTAGGATGATTATCACATACAAAGCAAAACTAAACAAAACAGTATAAATTCAGTGAAGAAGGGTCAGGAGCTTCAAGTTTCAACAACACCCAACAGAGAGTGAGGATTCTCATTACTGTTATTTATACATTAAAATAATCCAAGACGTACCATGTTAATTCTCAGACCTAAACTATTATCCTAAACTAGAGAGTTCAATGCTTAGCAACCTCTCCCATAAATTGGCCACTTGTTTAACTATGTTCCAGCATTTTCTATGTTGTCTGACAGTCACATACAAGGGGAGCCCTGCTCACAGTGACTGGTGGTGCCCAACAGTGTGACAGCATTGGTGGTTTACACCTCATTCCTTCAGAACTAAGCTGACCACTGAGAAGGAACATCAGAACTGGAGTTTCCCTTTGCTGCCTTGCCACTGGCTGTCTCAGTATGAGATTTAAAAAT
Organism: Polioptila caerulea; assembly: GCA_013397295.1. Lineage (NCBI taxonomy): Eukaryota > Metazoa > Chordata > Aves > Passeriformes > Certhiidae > Polioptila > Polioptila caerulea. Next base: position 1,091,118 of record VYXF01010429.1, on the reverse strand, counting down.
GCTACAAGTCTTTTTTAGATCTTATGACAATATTTCTCCAGACAGCTGGGCAGCATTGCCTGATCTGCATTTTTGTCTTTAAATTAATCACTGCACTGAATTCAACCAATTCAGGTTTTTCAGAGCTGATAAAAATGCACACAATTTTATTACTGACACCTTTTTTTTTTTTTTTTTTTTTATTTTATAGAAAACCCCTNTTTTTTTTTTTTTTTATATAGGAAACCCCTAGACACAAAATAAGGGTAAATTGGAAAGGACCAAACTGCAGGCTTGTATTGTGGGACATAGGATTCCAGGAGCACAGGAGAGGTGACTTTTCGACCTTTTGTTGCAAATGTACTTTCCTGTTGAGTACGAGGCAAAGTGCTAGGTGACACCAACAGTGTCAGATATGGCACAAAAAACAGCATTACATGTTAGTCACTTTTGTTCTGTCTTGCTGTAAATGAATGTGTACAGCACTTAGCGTGGCCATGTTCTTGACAAAATATATGTTGCCACAGCAGTAACAGCTTGCAAGATTGCTGCATTCCTAGACATGTCACATATACTCTCACCATCCTCAGGTTAAATTTAGAGTTATTTATATTGTGCTTTACCTGATTTATTGATTTTCTCCTTACTATTGCTTTTGTACTCATAAACATCCAGAGTTTAAGTTCTAGAATATGTTTTACCTCCTTGTGCTCCCTGGACACCCAGCTTGTAAATTAAAAAGTAATATAGCAGCTATTCATTCCATTCTGAAGAAATTAAAGTTACAGCATCATGATTGCAATTAGTTATGAATCAATTTCCAAAATTACTTTTTTCATTATGTACATAGAAAAAAACCTAAATAATAGCAAAACAAATGGGCTAAACCCATAGAGAATGGAGAACAACCAACATTTGATTCTGATAATTAAAAATACTGAAGAGTTATTTATCAAACTGTGACGAAAAAGCACGGTGTTAGAACCCAAAGTATCTCCATATTTGCCAGAAAACATGTTAAAAAAAAATCTATTCCTGCGTTTTGCATAATTCGGTTTTCAACAGGGAGAGTCCCAAACATGGAAGGAAACTCCACTTAAAGGGCTGCAATCAGCACAGGATTCTTAGGCCTCTAGATGTGAGAGGTGTTCCGCTGGATGCATAGACTCTATCAAGTCAGTCTTCCTCAGTACAATGGCATCTGCTGACAAACTTTATTAAACTACATTCTATCATAACTGCAGGTGAATTATGGTCTGGGGTACAATGATAGGTGATATTTTGTACTCAGTATTTTCTATACATCACTACACTGTCATTGGTTTATTATAGTGACTGATTTGATTTAACAAAGTCTGATGATTTATTGATTATTTCTTGAAATTCCCAGACTATATTTCAGTGGTTAGTGACACATTCTGTTGTCATCACCTTCAGCTAATTAGCACTTCTGGATTTATTTTTTTACACAACTGACTGAAGATGAAGCACAACAGCAGCAGAAAATTGCCGCATCCCTGGACATGCTCTGGGCCAAGTTCAATGGGTCATTAAGGAGCCTGGTCTAATGGAAGGTGTCTCTGTCCACAGTAGGGGGGTTGGAACTCAATGATCTTTAAGGTCCTCTCCAACACAAATCATTCTATGATTCTATGACAGACGTGACAAAAATAAGACTGCAGTTAAATGCTTTAGACTGAATTTAAACACGGTATTTTAGGCACTGGAATTCTTCTGGGGAAGTAAAGATCCACTGAATATATCACATCTGAATATGGCTTCTTAATATTAAACTATGCTGTTCTTGACTTTTTTTTTTACAGATCTGAACTGCCCAAATAAAATTCGCCTCAGCACAGTAGGTCAACAAAGTCTATGAATTGAGTCCCACTCAAAATATCACTATAACCTAAATGGTCTTTTAATAATCCCCTATAAAAATGAAAATTCTTTGCCTCCACCACCCCCTGCCAATCTCTCTCTGTATATTCAGAGATGTACTTTTCTGAAAAATAAATATAGGATTTTTCATGTTAATTTATACAGCAGGATAATCTAGGACCAAGGGCATCCAACAACAATGATCAAACGAAAAGCTTAAATAGGCATGTTAGGTATTTGACAAGGGAATAAAAGGAAAGTATTAGCAATATCTTGAAAAGTGTTCCTGTCAGCAGCAATAAGAAATCTGTCATCCTGACTAGTAAATACTTCACAGCTGAAAATGGTTTATATCTGCCTCCCATTTCCACTTGTATCTGTGTCATGGAATGAACTGCTGATCCCGAAGGAAACATGATCAGAGCCTAAGCCTGGAGTTTGCATCTTATCTTCCATACATACTCTGTCATTTTCTTTAACATTTGTTGCAACTGCATTGTGTAATGTGTTATCTTTTCTTTCAAGAATGTCTATGAATAGGTTGTTACCTTATGTTTTCATATTTTCATTATATTGCTTTTCTTCTGTTAACTCTTAAACTGGCAAGAAAAATAAGTATAATAGAAATGCAACTTACTGTGATCAAACACTCAATAGAAGTACAGCATCACAGTCTGTTTTATAACCTCCAGGTATTTTCCTCTAAAGCTGCAGGATGGCCACAGGCAACACGCTTAAATCCACAGGCAGTATCAGATCAGTAGAAAACACTTGATATACCAGAGTTATTGATTTTTTTTTAAATAAATATTCCATTGGTATAACATTTCCCTATTTGGATAACAAATAATAGATATACTTTATCACAGCAGCAAATTCTCAGCTGTGTTTATACGTAACATTCAGGACATTTTATAGTCATAGGAAACTTTGACCTTTATTTCCAAAGTTACTTGTAATATTTAAAAGAGGACAAGCAAGTTAACACATTTATGCTCATAGCAAGTTTCTTTTTATCACTATAACATTCTCTCTGGTTGTGATGGCACATGATGCCACCTTTTACCAAAGTCAACACCAGTTTTTATTATCGTTATTATCATTATCATAATTATTAAAATTATAAATGAGAAGGAAAAAAACCTCACAAAATGAAAGAAAACAAAAATAAATTATAATTTACTTTTATCACAAAAGGCTTTTGTGATTCATTTTTTAAAACATGGAATGCCAGGAAAGGAATTAGAGGTAATGCTATAACTTAACAGATACAAGAATGGCTAAGAGACTTAGTGTTTTAAAGATTCTGGTAAATTAACTCAGAATCAGTTGCCAAACTGGAAAAACTTCAGAATATTTCATATATTTCTGTTCCCTTTTTATAACTTTTTTTTAGAAATGTTGATTGAAATTGGAGCGGATTCCATAGCAGGACTAGTACAATGATTAGATGACTGGAAATATTTTTCTTTAGTTGAATAATAGATTCAAAGAACCTGGCTTGTTTAGTTTACAGAAGTAAAACAGAGAAGGCAAACTGATAAAGTCTGCAAATATTGAAGGAACAGGAGCAAATATTAAGATGAAAGAAGAATTATTTCAGTGATGAGAAGTAATTGTCTATGGTCACGCTAAAATAAATTCCGCTTGTAATAACTTAATAGAAAAGAAGTGTGCTTCCCAGGCCTTCACGGATAGACCTTCTAAAATGGAAATTAAAATGTGGAGGGAGCGCTCATGTTCTTTGCAAATGAGAGAGAACCTGGCAAGGGATCATGGAGCAAAACAAAAAGCTTGGGTTTAAAAGCCTTTCGTAGCCATATTTTTGCCCTCAAAGGTAAGGTTTGCAGGAACAGAACTGCTGTTTGAATGTCTGATCTCTTCTGCTTTAATCTTCTGGAAAATTACAGTTGATGCTTTTGCCTCTTTCTGTAGATCTCAGGTTTATCAAAGTGCATTGCAAAGCATTTTATTCACTGTTAAGAGGAGGAGGTAAATATTAGGTAACATAAATATACGTGAAAATGTAAGAGTAGGGAAGGGAGCCGAGCCTCAAGTACCTCAAGAAGCCCACTTTTTCTTTGTTCTTTATATAAACTCTTTTTTTCTCCTTTTCTAGCTGCATATCCACAATCTGTAATGTTAATCACCAACCCTTCTTCTCTCCCATACAAGCGTGCTCTCAAAGATTTGGTTTGATGTTGGGGGTCACAGCTATAGAAGGAACCAACATGAACACATCAGTCTCTATCTCACACTCAGTGCTAGAAATCCATTACAACCTGCTGGTCTGACAAGGAGAAAAAACCCTTCCTTCCTTCTGATCTGTGAGCAGCTGACAAGTTCCCCCTCTCTCCTGCTGTGTGGTGGTGTGTGGGACTGTGATTCAAAAATGTCACCCATCCAAATCAGTGTTAGCCACAGCTGATGTTTACTTTACAGGGCAAATAATCAATTATCAGCTCTACTAAGTTTTCCAGGCTCAGCATCCTTGTTCATCTGCCTCACACAAACAGAAGGAGAATTGTTCCTGAGGTCACAGGGACAGATTGCACAAACTAATTTATGGAAACTGAGAGACATAAACCACTGTAAAGCACTAGTGTGCAATTTTACTGAAACAGAAGGAAAGTCAAATGAAAATGGGGATTTTTGAGTCTGGCCTAATAACTGGCTTCTTCAACACAATAATTATCAAAGATAATTATTAAAGAAAATTATTAAATTATTATTATAATTATCAAAGATATGAGTGCAATCATTATCTTTCTTCCCATATTCTCTATCCATTGGAAACGGGAGTCAATTCAAAGTACTGAAATCATTACCTTTTTTACCATTAGAGACTAATGAAGTAGCATTTCTAATTTTCCAACAGCAAATGGAGAAAAATAAATAGCAATGCAAAAACACTGTTTATATAATACAGTCCCACAGCTCAAACCAAAAATTCCTCTCTAAAATAGCATGAACAAACTCAAGGTATAGTATAATAGATTTAACAGTTCATGCAATTGTATAGGAAGTATTTTCTTTTCTCTAAAGATTTTTTTTTTTAAAAACAATACATAATTTAACTAATTTTTAAATTAATTTCTTTCAAGAAGCTATAGCATCTTATAGTATTTACTGTAGAATAAATTACTTTTCTAACTTAGTCCATAAATAATGGTAATTAATTTAACTTTAATGTGGGATATGATGAAATACATAACAAATATGCCAGGAACAGATGAAAATTCAGCCAGATTTCTTTCAGGGAAAGAGAAAGTACATTCATTTCCTTTGAACATTGTTTCACATTAGCATGATTAAATCTTTTCTGGATAAATGATTTGGACTAAGACAACTCTTTCTTCCCCTTTCAGTTTACCCACTATTCATGTAATTTCTTTTCTAATTGTCATCTCTGTGGCTCTGAGCATTGCAGCGGTCCAGTATATAAAATTCTAGAAACTGATTTACTGCTCTGCTTAATTAAAGTAGAATTTACCACTGAAGGGAGAAGAAACTAGATCTCTGTTAGCTGCCATGAAAAATAGTAATATGTTAGCATTTTTGTTCAAAAATGCCCTTTCTCCCCCAAATTTTCTATAATCTGCTGGACACGTTTTACAAAAGACTCAAATTTCCCCATGCAACTACAAAAATATCAGCAGCTGGTGCTTCACAGACTTCTGCTTTAGCATGGACATCATGTAAAAAATGTGGCTGAAATTGGTATACAGAAAAAAGGCACATTTCTTGAAGACTAACATGCTCAAAAAACTCTCCAATGCAAACAAGCTTAGAGATCTATATTACAAACTTATTTTCTGTGTTGAACCTCTCTGTCCTTAACAACAGTAAAAATAGATCCACATGAAAGCTGGAAGAAGATACAGCAGGAAGGCTTTTGCCTTTACAAATTACTTTTACACCTCACCTTTACTAGTGTCTCTGCAAGGTTTGATATTTTTCAGAATTATTACAGTTTCGTTTTCTTTCTTGCATTTGTGGACTTTGAGAACAGTCACTAAATAGGTGGAACAGGATGCTACTCACAAACTAACATATAATCAAAATATATGGCAAAATCCAAGCTGGCAATAGACTCTCTGCATCATATTTTCCTTAAACACTGATGGTATTGCATTCTAGTAAGCAAAAATCCATATCCAAATATCCAAATATCTTAAGGGACTGTTGTTAAGGCCAACTGGACAATAGATTTAAGAAACTCCTGCAGAACTGCAACAATATTCAGGACCTTTGGTCAGATTAAACATGAATTAAATTTATTCCCTGGACTTGCTTTTTACTCCTTTCTTGACACCACAACCACTAACATTTTATGATATGCTGTTAACTGTTGAGAAAGCAGGGGGATGACAGCTCTGAGGGATTCTGAAATCCAAACTGCTTGACCTGAAAGGTTTATGGTCCTTCTTGTCTCCCACTTGCCCCAGAAAACAGGATGAATAACAAATAATGCTTCATAACTGCAGAGTTTTGCAGGAGCTTACAAGGAGAGAACATAACAGCAGAACTAGCAGATAAAGATAAATCCAGAAACAGCCTGAAATAAAACTACCTCTAGATCACTATGGCAGCAGCATTTAAATAAATCAAGAAGGAATAATTGTATCTCATTTTTATACTCCTTTTGTTATTTCTGCTAGTAGAATAACAAGTGTTTACTATTATTTTAGCAAAACATGTTTTTAAAAGAATGCTTCAACCAATATAGTGCATTTCACATAGGCACTATGTCAAAGGTGTCTTTTTCTGATAGCAAGAAGTCCTTGGATTGAGAAAGAATTCTGTTATTAAATAGCTCAGAGAGATGTAAAACATAATTCGAAACACAGGTATATATTTAGAGAAATAGGGATCTCTGTGAGTTACATTTCTAATGCATCTTAGTTTAAAAGCCCAGTGTACTCACAAGTCTGTGTATGTACGTGAATCTACACTTCTGTGATCCCTTTCAGGAAAGGGAATGAAATCTTGTGATTACAATGAGGATCAGTTGGGTGAGCCTTGGTCCACTTCCCTGCACTTCATTCACTTTCCTTGTTTTCACTTTGTTTCAGAATTTTCTCTTTTTTTTCCTTCTTTTAGCATTTCATTTCTTCAATTTCTTCTCCTCTCTCTTTCTTTGCCTTTCTTCCTTTCAGTCCTTTTCACTGCACCTCATTGCATCTCAGTACACTTGGTTGTAGTCACTCCATTTCCAAATTTTCTGGGTTTTTTCAATTGCATTTTATTTGATCATATCTCCTTGCCAGTGTGTTTGTTACACTTCAATTTCAAGATTTCATTCCCTTTCCTGAAAGGAAGATTTGCAGGATATCATATTACCCTCCTAGGAGGATTAACAGCCAAAACCCAGTCTCCATGGACAACAATCACACTTGAACTGTTTTAGTGTAATAGCCAGCAGCAAATAAATGTCCCATATGAAGTGCTATTGCCCTTGAGAATGGAGGGAATGGCTTTTGTTCCAAACTCTTCTGATTTTCAATTTAAAATTTAAAATTTTAGGCTTGACTGCCTCAAAGTCTTAGTATTCTACCAGATTAATTTCTGGATTTCTGAAACTTTGCAAAAAACATAAAATGTTTTGTTACTAATATGGTTAAAATATGTAGTCTGAATTGCTGGGTTTTTTTAATCTGATGCATGCTTCTGGACTCTGCATTTTTAAAAATATTATAATGTCAAATTGAAGATATGTAATAGCTTTCCAGAATACAGGAACTGCTTCTCCAGGGTGTTTAATGGGTGCTATAATGCAAACACATGTCTATTTTTACTGACCTAAATTAAAAGGTAATGAATTTTAGTGCAAATTATTCTTGTGTTTGCTAAAATCTGCTGAAAATAAATTTTAACCATACTTAAAATAAATTACAGTTATCTGTCAAAATATAATGAAAATGCTGACCTCCCTCTAGATCATTTTAAATTTATGGCTAACATAAAAGATTTAGAAATACAGCCCAGCATAGTTGGGCAAGAGAAACAACACTCATCAAAATTCGGAATGTGTCCTTTTTTACCTTGGTTTCCAAGGGTAGGAAAGCTGTGGTTGGTCTTTGAAAGAGCTATGAAATCTTCTGCCAGGTTTGCAGTACTGCTGGTGCAGAAAGTGCAGGACAAGGTACCATACACTGGACAGCTACAGTGACTAAACTGGCCAAATTTGAGTCAATAAGTACCCCACATGTATTCCCATGTTTCCAGTCTTCCCTAATCCTGAGTGGGAATGTCTCCTGAATGGGTATCCCTAACGTCAAAAGACTTGGGCACTCTACCTGAGCTGCATTGCCTAGATTCACTTTATCAACTCCCTGACAGCTACACGAGAATCGCAATTGCAAGTTCCATCACAGAATATTCTGTGATTCTGTAAAATTTCCTGTGAATCTATTGTCAATTCACATGACCTACACACATATCTGTCCTCTTTTTTTTCTTTTTATGGGTCACAGTGTAGGTATGCCTGGGTATTTCTTACAGTCCTCTGTAGGTGTTAAATATCTAAAGGAGATTTTCTGCAGCCTTCTGTAGGAGCTAGGTTTAAGATATACCTCTGCACACATTTTTCATTGACTGTTAGAACATAGTTTATTTCTGGGACACAAAAGGCTATGTTATACCAATGGTCTTGAGCTATTTAAGATAGTTATGAAAGAGAAGTAGAATTTGGAGATGCTAAGACAGGTCCTATAAGCAGAATACTAGTATTAGCTTATTCTTATAGGTATTACTTCTAAAATCATGTTTGCAAGTAGATAGACTCCTACTTGAGTTAGAAAAGGTCACCTCCAACTAAAAACAAACTACAGTAAAAGAGGTTGCTAACAGTATTTCAAATTTCTCTCATTAGAAGAAGAAAGCAAAGATGTAGCACTTTGAATCTAGGTGTAAACAGCTCAGTGAAAGGTAAAAACTATAGAGAATGCACAAAATCCTTGTTTAACTATTTTTTTATAAGTATGACTAATTAAATTAATTTAACAAAGCAATGAGCTTACTGCTGACAAAGTCAGACACCAGAAGGCCCAAAATATGTTAAATGGAAACAAAGTATAATGGACCCCAATTCACATAATTGGTTATTTGTTGGGATTACACTATAAACCAAGTATAATGAATTAAAAGCAAAAGATAAGCACATAAGGCTTTACCATATTATGAGAAGAGAATGATCATCTTAGACTATGGGCATGCCAAAACTATAAAATACTCACCTTTTTTGCAATATCAGAGTGCACAAGAAAATTCTTGGCTTAATAGAATGTTTCTTCCCTATAATTACTTCAGTGTCTGGGTTCACAGATGAAATATTTTAAGTACACAAGTATTTTCCGATTTCTTTCTTATTTTTTACATTTTATTGTTGCTTGACCATTTTCATTAATGCTCTATTTTCTGCTGTTCTTGTTGACTGGGGTATTCTCTCATGGAATAGTATGATCAAAGGCAAATCTATCTCTTGAAATGTTTTCTCTATATATAAATCAAAGAATTTCACTAGGGTAAGGGAGGAAGTGATTCTGACTTTCATAGTAATTTTATTTATTAATTATAGATATTAAAGTGTTGACTGTGGCATGATTCATTGCTTCCTATTAAATCTAGCTCTATGATGATTAACTATTAAATAGGCACTTTATTTTAGTATTGAATGAAGTGATGTTGCATCCCAGATTGAGTACAAGTACTGGAAAGTTCTTACTGCATTTGTAATCGGTTCTATATTAATATTAAGACTGATTAAGAGACGTTCTCTACCCTACACTATTTAAACAGCTGCCTCCTCTTATAACTGCACCTTGTGCCCTGCACAAACAAGTCCTTGCTTGCCTCATTCACAAAGGAAGCTTTTGCTAGAAAGTCATCTGTGAACTGTGTTGTAAGTTCATGTGTACTCCCAGAGGGGGAAAGAATGAGAGAAATGGAAACCTGGAAGAAAGGCTCATTGCTGGTAAATCCATGCTGCACAAATAGGTGAAATTTCAATCATTTCAAAGAATCAACCTCCCGTGCAGAAGCAGAGCACCAGGATCCTACTTCTACTGGGTCCAAAATATAGGTGTCATGCTAACAAGCTCCATATGATTTTACATATATACCAATGATATGCAACATGCTGACTAGGAGTTGCCTAGGAATTTGCCCTGAGAACCACTGAAGAGATATTTCAGTTTCTTAAAAAAATAGTTTTTTCTGTGTTTTGAGGGTTTTTTTGTTTGTAGGTTGTTGGGTCCTTTTTTTTTAATCTGGCAAACATTCCCAGCATCTCCATGTTAAATTCTAAACACAGATTCTTCATATATGGTGAGCCAAGTTGAATCTCCCTACAGTGGAATTGATAGAAGTTCCTTTGTATCTGAAATGATGACATTTTCTTGTAATCAATGTGATAAAACTAGAAAGCCAATACTACATTCTAAAAAAACAAGGACAAAGAGTAAAAGCCTATACAATAAGAAAAAAACGGTCAGAGGTATATAAACATGAATACCCCCTCTAAGTAAAAATAGGTCTCTGAAAGAATAGAGATTTTAAAAATCATATTTTAGCAATAAAAAATGTTTTGATTCATTCACTAAATTGGACAAAAATATAATGATTCTGAGCTCTCTCTATAGGCTCCACTAAAAAAGAGAACACAAGTGTTTTTCAAAAAGTGTGCAGCACCTCCCCACATTGAAAGGTTTGTTTGAAATAAAGGAAACTATAAAATTTAATAACAGTCATTATTTCTAGAATCAACCCATCAGCATTTTCCAAAGCTGGAAAACACAAACTTCATCAAAGTATTGCCTATTACATCTTAATTACGGAATCACAGGACAGTTAGGGTTGGACATCTGGAGATATATTTTCTCTAAAGCAAATGAAGCAATATTTACTTTTTGCCTATGTAAATAATAGTAACACCTGATCTTTGCATTTCCAAATAATAAATCATAAAAGTCAAAATATGCAGCTTTGTCAGCCTGTGCAGATTGCCTCAGGGTAAGTAAAGTTGAAGAGTGTTCCTACAATGATACACACTGCGTTCAGAGCACAGGAAAAGATGAAGGGATACTCAGAGCAGTGCTGCTCCAGAGGAAACATTTGAGAATATACCCTAGTCTTTAAGACATTTTTCTCCTTTTTTTTTTTAATCCATGTTGCTATTTCTCAAACTTCTTTTTTCTTTTCTTTGTTGGGACACATTTCTTTGCATAACAGTATTGACTTTTGTCACATTTTTCCTGACTGTACACCACCAGATCTAAAGATTTATGCTCTAGATCTCAAAAAAAATTCTTTTTCATGACTTATTATTTTATGAATGAAGAGTGGATAACAGTAGAATTTTCAGTGTTAATGATTATAATAAATTTTGCTGTACTGTAGTGATGCAAAAAAATAAAAAAAATATATTCATGCCCAAATATGCCCAAAATGGGCAATGAAAAATGAGATGAAATTGCAAAATACAGTGAAATAGAAAGAAATAAGAGAGAACTTAATTACACAGAATTTTCAGAAGGACAATCTCAGTGACAGGAAATTACTTTTCTCAGCTGTTTCAATACTGATTCATCAAATCATTAAAGCCATATAACAATGATTGTAGAGTTTAGATTTGGGATTTTCCCATCAAGTTAGATGATAAACTATTGGGAAAGTTATTGGGGTAGATCAGAAATATCTGCTGTATAAATGGAAATTAATATTTAATGTACCTAAAAATGATAACAGTTATCCTTACATGAACTGAATATTTTCATATGCATATTTCAGATGAAGGTCACCTTAACGTTAAGCTCTATTATTTTATTGCACTGTAAAACATTCTTTGTAGAATCATTTAATAAATCAAATTGAATACTACCTATAAATAAGGCTGATAATTCCCAGAACAGTAAAATCAAAATGTTCTGAAAACAGAGTGATTTATTTTTCCTAGATTCTTACTGAATCTATGGACCACAAATCTTCTGATACAGAAATCTTAATGAAGATATGTATCTCTAATAAATTTTCATATAGTTAAATTTCATTTTCTATTTAATTTTCATTTCATATACATAAAGCTCTATAATCAAGCAAACCACTATAGGCAGAGGCATTTTTAATTTTGGTATTGAAATAATATAATAGGAATATTTGCAACAAATATTTTATGGTAAAATAGAAATTTCACTTCTGTCTCTGAATATTATTCAAATCCTGTTGCAATTCTTAAATAGGATTATCTTTTAGAGGGATTAAAATAAATGACATGTCATAATGACTGATTAAACAATAAATCAAACAAGACTTTTTATTATTGCACAGAAAGTTATTATCACTCTAACATCGTTATTATGATTGGAAGAAAGGCTTTTACAACATCACATTATTTGAGAATGTGACAGGGTTAATGGCAGGATCAGAGTTTCAATAAGAAATCAGACTCTTCAGATACCTTTGAGGCTTTCCCTGACCTGAGATTCCAATATGGTTTATGGGATGTCTACTCCGTTAAGAAAGCATTTTCTGTTCTATTATGTAATTAAGCGAATGACAGAAAGTTCTATACGATTTTGAGAAAATATTTTATTTTCCTGTAGCGGCATGATGTAGGCTCTATAACCACACCTCTCTGAGAACTACTCCATGGCTTATTTTCATTCTCTTACTCTTAAAAAACCAAAACAAACAAACAAACAAAAAATCATATATTTTCCCAAGAATTACATTCTCTGTGCTCAGGAAACAGAATCAGTATTTTCTGTTTGCAAAACCATCTTTATCTGCCAATATTTTTTCTGGGTTTATGATCAAGCTACAAGAAAAGATAATTTTAAGAACTGATCTTTGTTTCACTTCTGAAAACAGAAGTAGCTATGAATATTAAAATCCTTGCTGTCACTTCTATGATGTGTACATATTTGGATCTTTAGCCATAGAAGCAAACATACGTGCATGATACACTGTCACAATATAATGTGCAACAGCAACAGAAAGTAACTTCTCTGAGTTCACTGCTATGTGAAAAGACATAAAAAACCATGAAGAGGATTCATGACTACTTCATCCAGATATAGCAATCATACTCTACTTTCTGAACTACTGAATTTCTGGAAATAACTTATACTTAAAAATAAGTCACCACTCAGATTCGAATAAACTGGGTTGTTTACTTTGCATAACATGCAGAAAGAATTCTTCAAGGCCTGCTATTCTGAAGATGTAGAAAAGACCACACTGAAAACAGAGGCTTCAGCAGGTAAAACATCTACCTGTCTGGAGGAAAAAAAACCAAGTTCTTCCTTTATGAACAAGAGTAGAAGGAACTAAGACACCTCTTACTTCCTTCATTATCCTGTTCTCACCCTGAAGAATCTGCTATTGTGCTGGAATAGCCTGAGACAAAGAGGTAGTAAAACACGGGAAAGGGACAAGGACAATTCCCCTCTCCTTTTACTGTCTTCCCCTGAGAGAGCTGCTTGTACAAAGCTTTCCATCATCAACCACTGCAGAAAAATGTTCTAACAAACATTTTATTGGCTTTGATGGCTTTCAGTGGGAATGTAGTTTTTGATTTACCCACTGATCTGAGCAAAAAAAGCAGATCTTGGTCCCCATGTAAAGTCATAATTTCGGTAGAATTGGAGTCAGCAATTGTTTAAGTTAAATCTGCAATGGCATTTCCACTGCCTTTTGGTGTTTAAAAGAATCTAAGTACGAATAGCACACTGCAGTCCTCTATCCCAAATGTTTAGCTTGTGACAAGAAGCAAGCACCTCTCTGTTTTATACCATTTTATCAGCATGATCCTGAAAACAGAACAAAAGCATATAGCAATTTGTTGAGTATACAGTACAAAGTTCACCTATGGGCAAAATACACAAAGCTTGACAGAATTGTGAAAATGTATTATTTTTTTCTTTTTAAAGTTAAAATTCATTTTAGTTTAGGAAAGAAAATAATGGCTACAAGAAAAAAAAGTAGAAGCCCCAAACAGTAAATTCAGTCTGTATTTTTTGCTGACTCATCTTTTACACCTGAATAAAAATAAACTAAATTACTTGTGGTAAACAGTTATCAATTCTATGACCCACTCTCCATTTAGAAAAAAGGTTTATAAGAGACATAGAGGATCAAAATTTCCTTTTCCTTCTAAAAATTATTTATTTTGAAGCTCAGTTAACTATCCAATGAATTGTCTTAGTCCATATGAAATAATAAAGCCTCTTCTTTAAAGAGGCTTAGAAAACCATTAATATGTAAGGTTTTTTAATATTCAGCAGTTCAAAATAAAATAATTTTGGGAAAAAAAAATTAAAATTGGTTAATGTGAAGATTTGGATCTTTTTTTCAATACATAAAAGCAATTTCTCTAAAGCCAATATTCTCCTTATAGCCTAATTTTATGTACCCATTAAATACTCATCCTAAATCCACTCTGAAACATTAGTATACACCTTTGGACTGTAGAAATGCTTGGGTTTTATCTAGAAGGGTTTTGAGAATGCACAGATGGCTACTACAGATTACTAAAATGGGACTCTGCAATAACAGTGCCAGCTGTGTAACAACCAGTCCATCTCTAAAAGAGATTGCAAATTCAAAGAGGGAATCCTTTCAGTAAAGGTCTGAGAGCTGTTTCAGATGAACTGAGGCTCTATGTCTGGAGGACAGAATTCTTTTACAGAAAGGACAGAATGCTTCCATCATATTTGCCATTAAAACTGTGTTTGCATAGGTGGTTTAGGGAAACTAAAGAGCTCAAATATTCTCTTTCATATTGCAATGCTTATACCACTCAACACTCAGCTCTGTTTTATTCTAATCTTTCTAATCTGACCATAAAAAATTAATTCCAGTGAGGTTAGATCAGTAGAGAGAGTTACTAGAGGGGCAGGCTGATTTCTAGACCATTAATCCTAGCTGACAACCTCAGTGCTTGAAAACTATCTCTTGAGGAATATTTGCTAGTTTATTTGAAAATATATGATGTCTTTGCATATCACTGAAATAGTGGGGGGAAGAAAACCTACAAAAATGAAAAAGAACTGCATTCAAAAGCCAGCCCCCAAATACTTGAATTTTGCACCATTTTTTTCTTACTTTCAAGAGGCAATGATTCCACACAATACTTGGCTTCTCCTTCATTATCTTTCCCATTCTTTTTGTTCTGGCCCACTGATACATTTAGCCGTGTGAGATCCGTATTTCACTACATGCCTTTTTGATAACTGCTGAAAGAATTATTATATGTGTTTGGTATCCTAGGGTTCAGTGCAATAGGGATTGACAGAAATAAGTATCTTGCAGAGAAAGTATTTTGATATCAGCCACAATTAATTAAAGTAAAACACTAAATAATTCTATCATCATTATGAATGTAAGACCATTTACACAAAGGTGTCAGTAACATCACATAAGACTGAACAAAGAAGAAATTGATATTACAGCAGATACTCTTTTCTAGTGGCTTACCTGAAATATTGAAGACCAAACAAACTATGCGGTCATTTTTTTCTCCTACACTCAGATTTAATCAAAACTCTTACTCCAGAAGTTAGAGGTCACTATATTTTTCATGTTTATACTTAGATAAATACATGAATGAAGCAAATCCTTTTCCAGTCTTTTTGGCTTTTTTGCCTCTATCATGAATAACCAGATATAATCCTTACTCAATACAAGGAACTTGATCCTGGGAAAGTATCAGTGTTAACAAAAAAATAAACAGGGTTAAGGACTTAGATAAACTCACAAGGAGTTTAATCAGCTGGGGATTAAAAATTTTTAGCATGTGCTTGAAAATCTGAAGTAAAGTTTGTCCTTCCAGAATTTAAGGAGAGTTTTTAGTGAACTTTGAATGGAATCAACAGAAATTACTGGGTTAAGTTTGTGGCATGGCAGTATGATTCCATCCTTTCAGAGGCTGAAATTCATGAACACATAAAGGTACAAGACAGTTAAAAATGTCTTCATCAGATCATACATACATGGCTCAAAGGGATAGAGAATGTTCTTATGGCTGGCTAAGCAGGAAAATTGCTCTACCATCATCTCCTTCTAGTAACAGAGACGGTACTGAACATAAAACCTTTCAATAGTTCCTGCAGCAATGTCAGCTGGAGTTCGTTCAAGCAGTACCAGCGACTGCTGGAGCGTCCTTTACCAGGCAAAGTTACTACCCTGTTAATGATCTGTTTTGTTTTCCTGGTAATGTCATTTGTCATGGTTTATGTCTGAATTACACCACTATTAAGGAATAAAATCATAGGTATTTGCAGTGATATAACACTTTAATACTAGTCTTTTTCCAAAAGATCATGTATTTTTTTCAGTAGAGGAGGTCATTATTTAGTGCCTCTATTAGGGTAGATCCAGGCTTCTGAGCTTTCTTTTTGTTCAGATTTAATGGCTCTTTTATAGACAATTGTATCATAAATTGTTTTAACTATTCTATTTGGTCCTTTTTTCTATTAAGAATTATTATTGCGCCTCTGGCTTAGGAACTTTACTTGCTAATTCTCCAGTTTTCTTACAGCAGTTTTAGGGCTCCACTTCCTGGAAGGCTCCTAATATTTTATGGGGTGGCATTTCTCATGTTCTAACCTTCATCTGAGAGGTGAACTCTTTCTTAGTTTGAGGTGGATTGTTCAACTAGGGAAATGACATGACATACATTGAAAATCACTTTAAAAAAACCCAAAAACTAACAACATTCATTTATTTTCTTCTAATCATCCTCGAGGGAGAGTTGCCAGAGCTGAAATTATAAATACTTTTTTGGAAGTTGCATTGGATTCATACCATTAGAAAATGGCTTTTTGTTTTCATGTGGGTGCAAACCAGTCATTGGGTAACTCCCTAAAACTCGTCAGAAGTGTTTCATTCACTGGACATAATGAAAGGAAAACCTCAACAAAATTCTCTAGCTAAGACATCTAGATAGATGGTAGGAAAGATAGATAGTTGCCAGATAGATGACTTAAAGCTGGCCAGGGCACATGAAGAGAAAAATGGCTCTTGCAACACATTTTGTAGCCTAAGAAGTTGACTAACACTGAGTATTCCAACAGAAAATCCACCTAAAACCAGAGCCTTATGAGCAATAGTATTTTTCATCTACTAGCTTAGCTCCTTTTCTCCCCATTTGCTAAAGCAGATAAAGGTTGGAAAATTAATAAATTTTGGCAGAAATTGAAGGAAATGTTTGCAGGAAGAAGCAGGGTAGGAGACAGAATCATTGCTATTGGTGTCATGGAAATAATAAAATGGCACATATTTAGTAAAAAATAAGCTATTTGATTGGGGAAAATTGTTTTTGTCGTTTCTTCCCAGAAAATATATTCAATAACCTGTTTATATTTGGCTAGCCCACCCTGCATAGCTGTTTTCGTTTATCAAAATTGCAACATTTAATTGTTGGACCAAGCACAATATTTTTAGTGTATTTCATCCCACTCATCCAGCAAGGACTTCTGAGTGAAGCTGGCTTCTCTCTTTTGCAATTTTATGCATTTATATATGTATATTTACATACACATATTTCAAATATGGTATAAATTCCACTTCTCTTTTATCCACTATAGATAAGTAAGAGCTGTGAGATTAGAATGACATTCCTTCACTTTATGGCAGAATTTAAAGGGAATTTTCTGCAACAGCTTTTGTCTTTTTAATGAACATTTCAAATTCAACTGAAAAAAAAAAATCAAACCCAAAGATGCAAAAGTTTGCTGCCTTCTTATTATAAAGAATATAGTGGAAAAAAAATGTATATTTACAGGACAGAGACTACACATAACAGTTCAAGCAAAGAGGTGCTTTCTTATAGTTGGCACAACCATACTCTCATAAAGAGTAATGGGAACTATTTTCATTTATACATAATCAAAAACACTGCTCTCACCTCCCCACAGAAATAACAATACTTTATTCTTCTATTGGTACTTCAAGCTTTTGTATTGATATATATGTAGGACTTTTAAGATTATAAACGTGTCCAAAACCTTATGTACCAAGTCATAGACCTCACCTTAAAAGTCTCAGCTGGGCATTATGTAGGATCCAAAACACTACCAGGAGTTTAAAGCAGAAATAGGCTTCTAGGAAAAGAGTCAATAAAAAATTTTCTCACATGCATGTTTTCCTTGTAGCAGTAGTTAACATTTTTGAGCTGTGTAAGAAGACCACATATTTCAATGAATTTTGACCTTTGGCCAAGCGTCCCACGGTGTTGTTATTCCAGACTTTTCAGAATGACTGCAAAAGCCCTCACAAATTACACTAACAGCAGTGGCAAAGTCTTCCAATTGTATTCTCATTCTGTTATCCTGGGTAAAAAGTTTGCAGAGCCACATCAGTGGAAGAAAAGGAAATACGCTATTGTTGTGACAAGTTTGACAATACCTGGAAGCATACAGGTATTGCTAAAAGCAATGACCTAAGCATAACACCCAGCAATAAAGAGCATCTATGTTATTGCCTTGAACTAAAAATTGCTTCAGCTGAAACAGTACTTTTGTTCTGACTTCTATTTCTAGTTATAACAAGTCATAAAAGGAATGCCTCAGTGGTATTTTCACATCTACACACACATACTACCCACATAGTAATAACAGTATGCTTCCCAAGGATCTAACAGGTTATTGAAAGGGAATTTATTCAGCCCAGGTCTGATGAAGGGAAAATACAAGATTACAGCACGTGTAATGTCCTGCAGAGGGTCCAGGGACATCTTATTTAGCAGTGTGCACCAGGTGCAGCACAATACTGAGTTCAGATTCATCTGTCTTCTCAGCAAGGAAAATTAGGCAAAACAGAATCTTATACTGTCAAAAATCTAATGCTTTAAACTAAACTACTAGAAGTACCTCCACTAGATACAGAACAGTGTACTCCACCTATCTGGAAGCATGAGAAACCTCATCCATCAATAGTGTCTGCAAAGGTGTCATCGCCAGTACTTGTGGCAAGTCATTGCCACTGAGAGGTCATACCTGTCCTTCTCTTCTGCCATATCTTCCTCCAACAGTATCTGTGTAGATCACAATGCTCTACTTGACTTTGAAAATCCTTTCCTTACCCCATTTTAATTTGTTGCATCACAAATGTCTTTCTGACATAAGAACAAGGGAAAACAATATCCAAGCTGCGTATATATTTAGGATTATGCAAACTACTGTTTCGGTTTCATATGTGGCTAGAATGTTTTTATAAATAACTCACAAATCATAGAATGGCTTGGGTCAGAAGTGACCATAAAGATCATTTAGTTCTATACCCTTTGCCAAGCACAGGGACATCTTTCCCTTAACCAGGTTGTTCAGGCCCCCATCCAACCTGGCCTGGAACACTTCCATATCTTCTCTGAGCAAACCACTCTCACAGTAAAGAATTTGTTCCTTATATCTAACCTAAACCTCTTCTTTTTTCAGTTGGAAGCCATTCCCCCTAGTCCTGTCACTACAGGCCCTTGTAAATTGTCTCTCTCCATCTTTCTTGTAGGCTCCCTTCCAGTACTGGAAGACTACAATAAGGTCACCCTGAAGCCTTCTCCTTTNAAACCACTCTCACAGTAAAGAATTTGTTCCTTATATCTAACCTAAACCTCTTCTTTTTTCAGTTGGAAGCCATTCCCCCTAGTCCTGTCACTACAGGCCCTTGTAAATTGTCTCTCCATCTTTCTTGTAGGCTCCCTTCCAGTACTGGAAGACTACAATAAGGTCACCCTGAAGCCTTCTCCTTTCCAGGCTATACAATCTAAATAGCCTTACCCTTTCCTCATAGGAGAGGTACTTCCTGCCTCTAATCTTGTTGGCCTTCCTCTGGACTCACTCTGACAGGTCAGTGTCCTTCCTATGCTGGGGACCCCAGAGCTGGATGCAGTATCCAGGTGGGGTCTCACCAGAGCAAAGCAGAGCAAAAAAGGGATCACTTCCTAAATATTCAGTAGACTTTCATCTTAACATACACCTTTCTTGTCAGTTTTATGGTGAAAGACAGAACAGAACTATCATAGATATTATTTCCTAACAAATCGTTTCTCATTTTTGGTCTCCTCTCCCCTTGGTCTCTGACAGCTCCTTCAGGCTGGTAATTATCAATAGGTAATAGCATTTAGGAGAATCTCAACAGTTGCACCACTGACTGAATGGCAGATGATTTTCTTCCTGTGAGATTCCTGAGCACATGTCCTCCTCAGTTTAGGATTTGGCTTCTCTTGGCAATGTGAAAAGGTACAGATATTTTAGATTGTAGCCATCTTCCCTGAAGGATGAGCTGTAACTATTAATGATGATATAAGAGCCTCATACTGTTTCCTCTACCGTGGTAGAGCTGTAAAAGTCAATTAGAAAAATCTGGTTACATAAATTATTTTCTAATTTTCCATCCCTCCAGAACTCAACTGGTCAAGGAGGATGGCAGTTCAAATGAGTCTTTTCTTCCAAACTCCTACTGAACATGGAGTCTGTGCTTACTAGATAAAAAGCTTTAGATGTCAGTAAGACCACACTACAAACCAAAGCCAGTTTTGAATCATTCAGAATTCATGGTGAACAAGTGTAGTCAGACATTCCGTTTATAAGCTTTTCAGACTTACAAAACCGTGTTTTTTGGCTTTATGATGCATATAAATATAGATTCTTATCTGCAGAGAGATAGTATGGCCAGAAAAATGAAGGGCTTTGCAAGGAAGAGTTCAAGGTAAAATTTTTATTCCTACTGAGCATTCCATAACACTCAACACTCAGGTTGTAGGTTACAGAAGCATGGAAGATTCTTTTAAGAAGCTTGTAATACTATTGAACTGCTGTGCTTTAAAACTAACAGTCCCATGTGCATACGATATTCTTGAACCTATTCTTTAAGGCAAATGCAACTGGTTATAAAAGACTTATATTTAATAATAAATCATAGAAAATATATATAACTTTCTAATTTTGGTTAAGTGAAATATTTGATACCTAGTAGAGTAGATATTGATTTTTTTACTTTAATAACCGGTTTTCCTGTAGCAAGGAAATATAGCAACGAGTACAAATATGTTGTTGCTCATAGCCAACAACATGTTTTAATATGACAAGAGTTCACTAAGAGCCTGGGCACAGAAAGTTGCAAATATTTTTCCCACTTGTATTATTTTATTTTACAATATCAGCTGCTAAACATTTATTTCAGAGATGAGGCACATCACACTAAAAATTTAAGCTATACATCTAGATTTACAGCCAAGTTTTTAGGCTTTCCATTTTCTAGTGTTATAAATAATTGCAAATGTAGTAACTTCAACCATCTTCTTTGATTTACTCCACTTCTACCCTAGTGGCTGCCAGATCTTGGTCTAGTTCTAGCCATTACATGACAAAAAAACCATATGCTAGATTTATGTCTTCTATTCTTTCTCCTATGTTCTATTTTTTCCACAAAACAGAACTTTCAGCTAATGACAATTTCTTCATTTTAGTGAAAGTAGCAGGCCTAGTTACTACCTCCAGCTTATATGGAAGATCATCTGGCTTTAAAGAGCTTCTATGAAAACAGGACCACATTCAAACTATTGCTTGCAATTACATCACTGTAAACTGCTTCCCAACTCTTGTGAGGTGAATTGGACAAAACCCCTGACCCATCTCTCTGTGCATCTTTAATGACACTGGCTGCGTATCAGTAACCTAAAATATCTCATTGATCTTAAAACAACTAATTTATAGTTACTAATTTATATCCAGAAAACAAGGATAGCACAGATTTCACTCTATTTGAATCAATGAAGCTCTGCAAAATAAACATTATTCCTCGTGTGGGTTTTTTGCTTCCCACTGCACATTTGCTAGTGTTGACTCAATTTACAAAGACGAAATAAGATACATAACAGCATGAAAGGAGAAAGACACACTTACCTTGTTACAGGAAAGAATTTATTATGCTAATTCTTTTTATTTAAGAAAAAGTATTTGAATCTAGATGTGATAATTTCTCCTGAATCAACTAGTAAAAGCTGACACTCAAAGTCTGACAAATTTGTCTGCTTTCAGGAAGGCTGTGATTCTGAGGCAGTCTAAAAAGTTCTAGGTTCCTCTAATCCATATAACCAACAACAAAAGTACACCTCTGTCTATAACCGAGGAATTACATTTTTCTAAGATGGCTCTTAGATAGGTGTAATCTTAAAAAGTATCTGGGTTTTTGCAAAGCCAAAATTGCTGACATTTCCTCCTTTAGTACATCAGGATGACTATTCCAGTAAAACCTAGGCACTGTAGATGGCAATTCCTCTGCAAATTCAATTCCTCTCCCACTTTACTGGCCTTCACAAATTCCTACACAGTCTTGATTTCCTTATTGTTCTTGCTGAATCCATTTCACTTTGTTTTACAAATATATTTCTGATCCCTTCCTAGCAAGTTCTTCCTGTTAACACTGCTTTCCATGCCAAATAGATTCTATCCTTATCAGATAAGAACAATTTGAGCTAAATTTCACAGAAGCATACAGCAGCAGCATTTGGCTCAGAGATGGTCTCAGCCTATAGCCCTGCCACGACAGCTGCTCCCATGATAAATGATAGGAACTTACAAGCAAGGCAGAGTTGCAAAGGACAGTGGATTTCAAGGGACCATTTGCTAAGGTATTTGCAGATAGAGCAGCTTTTTACAAAGTCCAGTGTAGCATTTATAGTGCAAAAATGGATATGAGATCCTTTAGCATTCCCCAGCCATACTGATCTCATCTATTTTCAGTTGTCTCCCCTTCTCTAGCTTCTTCCCATTCCTCCCAACAATCACACACAAGCACACATAAAATCCTCTTCTGCTCAGAAATTATTTCCTAGGAAGTTTCATGAGGACAGATTCTGAACAAATACACAAGATTAAGTAAATTACAGGAATAAGAAGAATGCTTGCTAATTGTTTGTGGCATGGGTGTTGGAGTTAAAAAAAATTTCTACTGCTTTCTAACTAAAATGTCATTTAATATGTAAGTGTAATACCAAACTTTCTGACATGGAATCTAATATAATTCCCATGTTATAATTTATTTTAAATGTTTTAACTCCTATACTACCTATATCTTGACCAAGACTTTGCATAATCCTAATAACTGGCTGATAATAAAATAAAAATGTCTAAATTGTCAGGTAGTTTGGACATTAAATCTTCAACAAAAAAGCTACATCTATACCTGAAATCCCTATAATCCAAATAAATTTATTTTTTTTTAAATCACAGCAGCACTGATCACTATTTAAAACACTAGAACAGACATGAGAGTTTGGAAACTTGATTTCCTCTACTGTGCAAAAGAAAATATTATTTCAGCCTGAGAAATACAGAGTGGTCATATAACCTGAGGACTCAACAGGACTGTAAAACCTTCCTCCTTAAGGAAACCCCTGTTAAGAGTTAATCTTGCATTTATCTCAGAGTAAACCAATGCAGTATTATTTTCCAAATGGAAAAAGATTCTCAAAATGCAATCACACACAGGATTTCATTCTCTGTAATTATATGAGCAGTCACTCAAGGTGAATGAAATAAAAACCATCCTTGCATTTCAACACCTCACAGAGGGGCAAGGAAATATCCCAAAGCCAACCAAAAGTATTCTAACAAAAAAAAAAAAAAAAAAAAAAAAAAAAGAAAAAAAAATAACAAAAAAATAACAAAAAAAAAGTATTTTTAAGTGTAATTTTATAGGTCATTACCTTCCATACTTGAGTAATATATTGATTCCCTGCCACTGTTAGACACGCAATGACACACACAGACACTTTCTGATGAGAAGGCATGAAACTCTCTACTACAACATCTGACTCCACATTTATAGCCTTTCCACACAGACCAGGGATTGGAGGAGAAGGCTGACACCTCTCCCATCCCATTGGTCATGACAACTGCCCATCAGTTGTTTGTTACTCCAAGAGAGAGTAACTGACATAAACATGCTTCTAGTTATACCATCTGTGTGTGAGAAAGAACTACGAACTATGAAAAACATCCAGCTGTAAAACGTATCAGAAAACTGAAAAATCAGGGCAACAATTCCCCTTTCAAAGTCTTCTGTTTTCTAGGCACTGAAACAGAAAGTAAAAGAAATTTACACATTGATATGATGAATATTCATGTATTCTAATCTGAATGATCTAGCTTAGGCTGAAGCTAATATAACAGTCTCCTGAGATCTAGATTGTAGACCCTGGAGAAAAGAAGACTATTTTTTTGTGCAATTCAGAAAAAAAAAGGAATCTCCTATGCTGAACATCTGGAGAAATGAAGAACAATCCCCAGTGGTGCAGAAAGGATAGGAAGAGCTGCCTAACTTAAACAACCACATTGATGATTTGAATATACCCCCATTATTTTCTTTCCTCACAGCTTTTTACATAACCAAATGCTTTTATCAGCATATCTGTGACATCAAAACCAAACCAAGGAAAACTGCTATTGATCATTGACAATTGTGTGGAATTTTCCTGAATACAGTACCTCTTTTCCACTGCAAAATTAAAAAGGAAGAAAAAACATAATGTTCTGTGGAAGATTTTCTTCTTAGACCAAGCTCTCTACGTACATAATTTCATGTATTTCATGTTTCATTTCAACCAAAGCAAGGACTGCTGAGATTCATGCATCTGGACTGAAGCAGGTGAATACAGACTTGGTTGATTCTGGCATATTCCAGGTAAGTAGAGCTACTCTTTGAACCTATGGATACCTAATTACTTATAGAATATAAAGAATAGATTGAAAGCAACTCATGCCAGTACATTCAATTGCATGGCTTGAAGGATATTCATCTAAGGTACAAATTAATCATACAAATCAAACCTTGGCTCTGAGTCTGGCAGAAACTTTAATTAAAGAAGCATCTAGATTTCTAGGTACAGCTAAAGGTATAATTCATGCACATAATAAGTACTATAAACTGCTTCCACTGTCAAACATATCTGAAAGCATTAAGTAGGAAATGAGATATCACCTGATAATGCATTGTTAAAGGCAGAAAAGAAAAGTCTGCCAAAACACAGAACTCACAAGACAGATTCCTTGCATAAGCTAAAGGAAATCAGGTTTCTTGCTTTCAGTACAGATAATCTAGTTAAATTTCAAGAGCTGTGGCACTGAGAAAAATACTTTTCCCTGTCATTTAAACTCTGCTGGAGATGAAATACATGCAGCCACTTGCTCAAGCTCTTCCCCACACTCTGGTGGAATGAGGAGAAGAATCAAAGTAAAACTCGTAGAAGTTAGAATAGATCAATAGTTGAAAATAATGCAAAATATAATAATAATATATTTTAAAAGCCAAATTATGCGCAATGTAATTGCTCACCACCTTCTGACTGATGACAGATCCTCCCTTCCCGAATCCAGATTGGCTCCTCCTTCCAGGTAACTCCCCTGGTTTACACAGCACATATGACATTCTATGGTTGGAAATATCCCATCGATCAGTTCAGGTATTATGTCCCAGCTATGCACCCTCCCAGAGGTTTGTTCAGGGTGTTTTCTTTGTTGTTGTTGTTGGTTGGTTTGTTGGGGTTTCTTGAGGGTTTTTGGTTTTCTGTGTGTCTCCTCACTGGCAGAACATGAGATAAGGAAAAAAGTTCTTGATTTAGGACAAACATGATTTAACAAAAAAAAAAAATCAAAACTCTAGTGTGTTATCAATATGATTCCCATTCTAAATCAAAAACATAGCACTGCAATGGCTACTGAGAAGAAATTAACTCTACCTTAGTTGTAACCAGATCACTCCTTTCTCAGCATTTCAGGCTGCCTGTACAAAAAAAAAGGAGCAATTATACAAATATACAGATTATACAGTTTCACATTGCACTTGAATAGAGTATATNCTGGCAGAACATGAGATAAGGAAAAAAGTTCTTGATTTAGGACAAACATGATTTAACAAAAAAAAAAAATCAAAACTCTAGTGTGTTATCAATATGATTTCATTCTAAATCAAAAACATAGCACTGCAATGGCTACTGTGAAGAAATTAACTCTACCTTAGTTGTAACCAGATCACTCCTTTCTCAGCATTTCAGGCTGCCTGTACAAAAAAAAAGGAGCAAAAAAATGTACAGATTATACAGTTTCACATTGCACTTGAATAGAGTATATGATCAAGGGAGAAGGATTAATATGTGGAGAGTTTTTTATGCTCTCAGTGTTGTTTCTCACTCACAGGAAACTGGTACAGCGATCAGCAATAACATTTTTTTTTCTGTATCTTCTGTATCTTCTTATCTGGCCCTTTCAAATAATAGAGAAACCTGCTGTGTTCTCATCCCCAATTATAGTCACATTTGAGCCACAGTTCCCCCACTGTGCTTTATCTGCAGTTTTAAGTTGGCCCAATATTAACTTTGCACATAATCTCATGTGGTCTCATCAGGACTTTAGACAACACTGAGACTTAGATTTGTTTACCGACTGTATTCAACTCCAGACTACAGATTACCACAGAAAATGCCAAGCCTTTCTCTCCCCAGTGCACATACCCAAGCACAAATCACTTGCAGAATTACCATGCTGATACAGGAAGTCTTAAATTCAAAAATAATAAATTAAATTTAAATTACAACACTGATTGTTCCTTGACTTACAGAGCTGTAAATAAAAAAAATAACTCTTTTTTAGTTAATTATGCTACAAAATTATAAAACTGACCTAAGAGAAGAGAAAGTAAAATAAACACCCACATGTTCTCTCCTATGCATATTGACAAATGACCAGGAAATGCCAAATCCTTATATAGGATTTAAGGCAAATGACACTTTCATTACAAAGTACAGAGTGTTATCCAAGATCACTGACACGCTAGCCCAATGGACAGACTTATGAGTTGTTTATGTCTTTATTGCTGTGAGAAAAAGTATTAAAATTATTACCTCCTTAGAGATGATCGTGTTACAGCCAACTCTCCCAGGGCTGCATTAATACTGGGATAAAAACTACATATATAAGCTTCTTGATAATTTCCTGACATCAAAATTCCTGCTGGAACAGCCAGACAAGCACAAAAGGATGCTCTAAAGTCCTCAGAATTTTACCTTCATCTTTCCTGGTTCTCTCTAGCATTTGTAGATGTATTAGCATTTTCAGATACACAATAATCCTGTGTATCTAACTCCAGGCACTGACACAAATATGGTGGAGGGGTTTGTCAAATTCTTTTTTCCCTGTGAAATGGACAAGAAGTAATAAAAGTTCAGAAAGTATCTGACATATGCACATGGAGAGATTTTTGGGGGGGGTGTGATTTCTTGTTTGTATTATTTTGACAGATTTTACTAAAGCAACTGAAGATGAGATAACTTCCAAAAAAACAGAAAAGGAAAAGTACAGTATTTACATCTTAAAAATATTAGCAAGCAAGCAAAAGTCCCAATTAAGCACATTGGTTTTAAAAATTATTCAATTTTTTTCAAAGAATTAGACTTATTTTTTAGAACTTCTTTCATAATAAATAGGTACCTTTTTGTTCCTTTTTTCAGTCACAGAATCTGATTTAAATCTCTATTTTGGCTCATTTTGATCTCTATTTGCAGAGCAGTTAGTGACTTGTGGTGTTCTAAAGGAGCTTGCTCAGAAACTGCAGGTAATCATGCAGTTTCATCTGAAAAAAATTATGTTTTTCCAAAACTAATGGGCAAAACTGGGAGCTCAGACTTGTGGTCATTTCTGATGGAGAAACATGCATGAAGACCAAAGGAGTAAATTTCTTTCTCCTTTTTTTCTTGTTAGGGAGTACATAGAATTATTTACCTCATTATTTTTCTACCAATAAAAACAAGAAAAAACATCTTTGCAAACCTTGCAGTTGTGAAAGAGAAATGTAAATTTTTGCTACAGAGGAGCTGAACACCCATATGAAGTTGGTGCAATACTAATCCCTAGGAGGGCTTTGATACTATATCACTTGTACAAAATCAACAATCTCTTCCAACATAGCTATCCTGGAGGGAGGAAAAATCTTAAATGCTTAGATGAGAAGTCTTTAAAAAGCATAAAGAATCACAGCATGCTTACAATTTGCAAATCCCATTGTTTTCACACGTCTTAAAAATAAAATTCTGCAGTATCCAGACCAGTAAAATGAAAGCAAAGCAAATAGCAAATACAGAGGTCAATAGGGTAATGACTTCATTTGAACTATGTGGTGAACAGATCAATAAGTCAGTGAGTCAATATTGGGGGGCTTTTTAATTATAAATTACAGCCAAGCTGAATAACAAAATGAAAAGTGACATAAGAATGCAGAACTGTGTCAGAGCTGACATAGTCAAGAAAGCAAAAAGACAGATCAAAACTGGCTGAACTTTCAAAAGCAAATATGACAGGGTATATATTATTAAGAGCATTAATGATCCATCTGTCATTCTAACACCACTCAGCAGGGTCTGTAAACCTTTATTTGACATACTGAAACCATAATGACTAAAGACATTCACAGCCTTTATTGTTGTACTTATCTAGTACAGAATGCAAACAAATATAAACTTTGCATACGAAAGGAAGGATAAAAGGCAAGGAAATTATCTGAATTGTCCCAGATTTTATGCAATTGGAAGTAGGGCCAGTGTTTCATTTCACCCTCCTGCTAAAAACTGTCTATGAATGACTGATACCATACATGGTGAGGTTATTGCTAAAGTCATGTGAATAAAGTATGCTGATGCTGTGAGAACTGAGATTCATGCAAACAGCTATTTGGTGCAACATCTAGCTCAAAAAGTCTTAGCATCTTTATCATCCTTGCTATCAGAAGAGTAAAAGTGATATCAAATATTTTTTAAAGACAATATATCTATAACAATTACAACCAGTTTAACTAAAAGACTGCAAGATCCAATTCACAATAGTCTTGCTCTACAAGAAATTGATGGGTTTTCACTTCATACTTAGAAAGTTTGCTTTAACTACTCAGAGGCACTACTGAGTAGTTTTGAGTGATTTTGAATTTATATACATGATAAAATTAAGTACAGTGATAACACTTCTAAACTGGAAAAAAAAGTGATTGACACATCTGGAGTGTTAAATACCTCTGAAAACATGTCTAAGATGTAGGTATACCAATTTTCTGGTCAGTGGAATCATAAAATATTGTTAAATTCCAGTGCAGTAATGAATGTTTTCCTGCAGAAAGAAAACATTGATTAATCAAGCTATGAGATTCTTATTACCAGAAAAAAAAAAAAAAGAA
>VYXF01010429.1:1017689-1056292 GCA_013397295.1 Polioptila caerulea | reverse complement strand
ATGAAATCCTGAAATCAAAGGACAGAGTTAACAGCCACTCCGAGAGGCAGATGTGTTCAATGAAAAATGAAATGGAAAAAAACAGAAACTATGCAACAGAAGGACTACAAACAATTGCACTGAAATGGACTAAAACTTGCCAGGATTATTGCCACTGAAATGCCTAAAATCAGGGCAGAAAGGGAAAGAAAGAGACAGTATAGAAAGAGAGGGAATCAAATTTCAAGGGAAAATAAAAATCCGATGCTAACTGCAAACAGGAAATGCAATGGGATTACGTGAAATGCAGGAATATGGACTGCAGCTTGCTCAAATGACCCTCATTGAATTTGTAAGATTTCATTCCCTTTCCTGAAAGGATTTCTCTTCAGGAAAGGGAATGAAATCCTGAAATCAAAGGACAGAGATGAAGAGCCGCTTCAAGAGGGAGAAATGTTCAATGAAAAATGAAATGGAAAGAAACCGAAATTTTACGGTGGAGGTACTGAAAACAATGGCATTGAGATAGCCCAAAACTTGNGGTACACTTGAGGGAAGCACTTCATCTTGCGTCACATAAGGTCCAGAAAAATCTGCTTTTTAATGTATAGTTCAAATACACACTGGGACTGCAGAACAAACAGGTATTGGATTTTATTTTTAGAAAACATGTTGAGTACCCAGAGAAATATATATATATATATATATTTCTCTGGGTACTCAACATGTTTTCTAAAAATAAAATCCAATACCTGTTTGTTCTGCAGTCCCAGTGTGTATTTGAACTATACATTAAAAAGCAGATTTTTCTGGACCTTATGTGACGCAAGATGAAGTGCTTCCCTCAAGTGTACCGTGGAGTCCTGCTCTCTGCACAGCAGAACTGGTCTGCTGTCTTCATGTATCACTGTGGGTTCAGGCACAAGGTAGCAGATGTGCAGAAAGGAGTGTTTCGTCCAGAGACAGCAAAAATTTTTTATGCTGGTGAAAATCAGGTTAGTAAAGACAGAGACATGCAATGAAGCAAATAAGATTTAACTCTTTCAGGTAACAATGAACTGGAGAAGACCATGGGCAAAGGTGGGTCATCAAAACCTGAGGCACTGCTACTTAAGCAGATGACCAAAATAGTCCTCAAATTTTTTTTTTCTGCCATAACATGCCATATATATATAACATTTTTAATGCCATAATATGCATTATCAATTTTTCTAGCAGAGTAAGTCAACAGTATTTTTCATGCCATGTCACCGATCAAAGACCTAGATACTCTTCCTATTAAAAATGACAACTGTGATAATCATTTTTGTAAACATTCCAATGAGCCAACTACATTATTTTTTTCTTGGGAGCAAATACACAGCAATATTGAACCTTACTTCATTCTTCTCTTTGCTAGAATGTAAACGGAATGATAATTTTCTTCCTCTCACAGAAAATAAGATGAATTCAAGAATCTGTTGATACTCTAAAATCATTGTAGTATTGTAGTCCATGGAATATTTGCAGACCATTTTCAGTTGTTACCT
Source organism: Polioptila caerulea (assembly GCA_013397295.1). Taxonomy (NCBI): domain Eukaryota; kingdom Metazoa; phylum Chordata; class Aves; order Passeriformes; family Certhiidae; genus Polioptila; species Polioptila caerulea. The sequence goes on along the minus strand of VYXF01010429.1, from coordinate 1,054,784 downwards.
TAAAATCAAACCTTTATCTTCAGTCCCTAAGGTCTGAATAAATTTTGTGACACTGCTGTTCATCACAAAACATCATTTGTTCTTAGACGTGAAGAAAGAAAGAAAGTTTTGTAGCAATTGAATAAAAACTTCATGATTCTAAGAATAGATAAGGAAAATTGAATTATTTCCATGTTTTTTTAAAATCTCCCTCATGCTTAGACAGTTCTGCATGGTGAGTCATGTTGGGATGTAGGTGATGGATTTAACATGCAGAAAAATAAGTTATACAGAGTTCCTTATTAGAGTAGTAAAGTCTACTGCCAGAGGAATTATAAATCCTAGGGAAATAATGCACATGGCAGCCAGACATCCTCACATAGTTTATGTTTTGCAGTGTTTCCCACTTCTTAGATCCCTCTGCAGAGCTGCAAGATAAGGTAAGAGAACTCTTAAATTTCTTGCTGTGCTTCTTTCCAAAGTCTGCTCCTTTCAGTTTCCTTATGCCTCATATGAGTACACAGGGCCACACAGCTTACATTTAATGCCTGAGAATCTCTTCTCTTTTTTTTCAGGTGTATGATAACAGATGAAAAGTTCAAACTACCACAGCAGAAAATTTGGGTGCTAGGAAATTTTACCACCTCTGAAGTCAACTAAGACACCACCCCACTGATTAATTCATCTCAGGGGGTCAAATGAGAGTTTTACAATTAGCTATGAAAATAATTTTATATGGAGGAGGCATATTAGATTTTCTGACATAAGATCTCTTTAGAGAGTATCATGCTATGAATTTCAAAGTGCTATCCTGATGACTCTTGCTCACAGGAGAGTAAAAGATAAGACACATATCACAATCAAATAGCTTTGATTTATGTAGTGCAGGTGAAATGACACACTTTTAGCAGTTTGGCTTTAAAAAAAAAAAGTGTGTCTAAATATAAATTTTATTCTTTTGATAATTTTTTTTTATAATTTCTATTTCATCTTCCCAGTTATTATAAACTTGTGGGCACAATGGCTTTTTACAGAAATCAATGACTCAATTCTAAATAAATGTCTTTGAAAAACTCCTCTGCAGATGGCTAATTTTGTTTGCTCCTGCTATCCATAAATGTCTGTGCCTTCCAAAGTTATATTTGCATGTTACACATGTTCATTATGTGGGCTCATAAGAAGAGGCAATCAGAAAGCAACAACATTAGTGTCTACTTATATGGTAAGGTTAGAATACAATCTTCATATCTTTTCAGTGTTTCTCAGGTAGTAGTACATGGTAACCACTGTTAAGTCTGTTTCTCAGTATTGACTAGAATTACTTGATTATAGCTTATTATACATAAGGAACTATCATTTGCACCACATCACGACTCCTTTCATTATGTCCTAACAAGAAGAAAATTCCCTAAGCAAAGAAAAAAAAAAATCTGTAAAAGCTTTCCAAAGAGGCCAGCTGGAAGACTATAACCAAGTCTCAGACAACCCCTAGATAGAAAAAGTAAAGAAAAAGAATATATCTATTTTGTAAGTTCACTTTTTTGGCAGTATGTCCAATTCTCACACCCGTAACTATTAAGAAAACTCAGAACGTGAGAGTTGTAACAAAATAAAGACCAGTCACTGCAAAGACCAGCTCATGGCTGAACACTCACATTTAAAGCATGGACACAAAGCTTTTAACTCTTAACTCGGAGTTGCTGCAGACTGCCATGGGAACTGAGGTCAGGAACTGGGAATGTTTTTAGTGGAGGATCATAGATAAAGCCAACTTTAAACTTGCATGTCTAAGAGTTTTCTTTGGTTTCATTACAGGTTCTACACCCTGTCTAGAAATCTGGAAAATTTCTGAACACTGAATGGGTCCTCTCTATGACTGAAACCTTTAAAACCTCTAGTCTTGATTCTCACTCTTTCTTTTACAGCCCTGTTGAAACCTGCTCATCAGAAAGCTAAAGGGCAGTTTAAGGACAATATGAACTGGACTGTTAAAACTTTCTGACAATGCTCTTCCAGTATAAATCATTAATTCTATGAGGATCTAACACTATTATAAAATAATTGTGTTTCTGTGCTCAGCCACTCTTTGTTAACTGAAGCAGGGATTTTATGTAGGAAAATAGTACAATTCCAGGGAATTAATGTTTTAACCCCAGAGAGAGCCACAGCTCATTCGTAAGCATCACTTTCTAAAGTGCAGCTTGACTTCAGTCATTGGTGATTTAACCATACACATACATTTAGGGTGGGTACATTTTTCAAGATTTTAAGGGTTTTCCAGGAAACAGAAGGCAATATGAGCTCTAATAAAAGCAGAAACTATCCCAAGGACCTACTGAAAAAGTGGGGAATTTGAAGTTTCTTGCATTTTCTGCTTCTTCTGCTGAGCTTGATAGAACCAAATGCTTGGAAACTTCTCTTTGGCTTTTATTTCAAGAATGTAGAAATACAAATAAAGAGTTACAATTTTAGCTTCACTATTTCTCATGAATTTCTCAACAACAGTTGATTTCAATAAAACATTCAATTTTATATAAGATTTTCCTTGACAGTTGAGTTGATAGTACCCAAATTACAAGTCTGAAGAAATGCACATGGTTGAGAAATCTGATAAAGTTAAGAAAACAATTCTTAATCCCGGCAAATCCCCGAAAAAGTATTTTTATACTATACAGAAAATAACTAATAAACACTAGCTGGAACTGTCTTTGAATGTGAGCGGAATGAATTCCTTGTAAAAGGAATTTTACGTGAATGCATAGAAAACTGAGAATTATTTAGTGAAAGGTAATGATCACCTTTCCACCAGGAGATGGATGACAAGAAGCAGTAGTCAATACCCCATTAGCAGGTCCATTATAACTTTGGAATAGAAACACATTTTATTTTAGAAAGCTAAAACAATTGTAAGGGAATTTTAACAGCTGAACAAATGTACATGCTAATCTACAGTTACAAAAGTTAAATAAATCAGTCAAGCATCACCATCACTTCTACTGCACAAAAAGTTTGTAACTCATTTTAAGACCTATTATCAAACTGCTCATTTTGTATACACACACTTTTATTGTTAATGTCATGTCAGCATTTCCATAACACTTCTTTCCAGAAGATTGAATCACTACTGAAATTCTGCAATGGATCCTTCATTCTGGAAGGTGTTTATAGGGATGGTTTCAGTATGGTTTTAAAAAAACTTATAGAAGTGCAAAAATAAGTTACTATTTTAGAGAATTATTTAAGGTTCAAAAATTTCTCTGCAGTTATGTATATGTCTATCCAACTCAGGTCAAAACTGAGAGCAAAACCCCAGAAAAATGTTTTTCAAGACTCAAATGTTGAAAATATGTGAACTCCATTTTTTTTTTCCCCTCAAAATTCAGTTAATTGCTCTGAATAGGTTCCTCCATGCCAATTTCTGTTCATAGTATCTGGATTTCAATAAATACAATGAGAAAGCTAGAATTTATTTTTGTTGATCCAACAGTCTAACCCTTATTTAACAGGATCTGGACCCTATTTCATGCACATTTTCCGTCAGTGAAAGTACATTATTGAACTACTTACTGATTTTAAATAGTTGCCTTTTCTTATTTCACTTGAAAACAGGAATTCTAGGTCTGCAAATTCAGATTTCATGGGGTCTTTCTCCACCATAATTGAAAAAATGGATCTTAAGAGCTCACCTGAGCCTATTCTGTTCAGGAAAACTCTGCTGTTGCAGAGACAAATGTACACATAGGAGTCAAGAAAGCAGATGTGTGTCCTGTGGGATGGTCTGTCATAGAAGAATATTTTACTTGAGTTTTGTGAGGCAGTGAAAAAAAAATTCTACAATTTCGTACGTGAATGTAGGAAAGAAGTGAAAGTCTCATGTAGGAGTCCTACGTTAAAAGTGTCTTTCATTACACAAAATTAAAACCTAAACAAACAACAAAAATAAAGTTCTGGTCCAGCTCAGTCGTTCAAAGTAGAGCACTACCAGACTAGAATTTTTAAAATATACAGCAATCCAGCTGGACTACAGCTGTTTTTAAACCAAGTTTGGTGTTAACAAGAGATAAATTTTCTAAGCCGATTTTTAAATTTTACATAGCTATTCTTATCCTGTCAAACTTTTCCACATCTAAAGATGATGAATAATAATAGTGCATCAGTCCTGGTCCATATGAAGAAAATTAAACCCTATCATAAAGAGCTTACCATGACATGCTCCTTCCCACTAATCCATGAGACCAGTTGTATGATGCTTACATATGGTAATGATGCCTTAAGTATTAGCTTTTATATTTTTTATATTCTGTGCTGTTTTGGTGGGTAATTTTAGGTTTCATTTTAAGTGCTACTAAGCTCTCTTCCCAGACTAGATAGACAAAGCAATTCCTTCTCTAGTTTGGTACCAAGGACAACCGATACAACTTTCAGGCCCAAGAATGAAAAGAACAGTGAAGTGAGAAGAAAAAACAAGGAGAATGGAGCTCCATAACCTGAAGCTATAATTAGACAATTAACTCCAATATGCTAATGGACCAGAACTTATAAAAATGTGAGACCTCGTGATCCATCATTCATTTTGTGACCATTTTGGGGCACCTTGCGTGTAGCCCAACCGGGCTGCCCAGGTGTACCCATTGAGGCCTTTTAATAAATCCCCACTTTATCCGTTTGCTCTGTCTAGTCTCTGTTCCAGGTCAGCCTCCAGAAGGCATCAGTAATAGCTGGAGGCACTCCCTTAGGCAGGAAATCTGAAAATACTTCGATAGAGGATATAGGTCTCTAAAACAACATATGCTAAATGCTCCCTTGCTAGGAAGATTCAAAATACAAGTATGCACACAAGCCAGACAGATGGATTTCAAGCAGCTTGCCGTCACACAGCTTATATTGTGATTACTGCACCTTAGGTACATCCACCAAATTTTGCTCTTTGCAGATAACCAAGCACAGTCTGCAGTACACACCTGAATACTTCCAGATTTCATGGTGGATGGAGTCCCAGACTTGGGACTCCTGAGAAATGCTACTTTGAACACTTTAACAGAAAGTGAAGGAGCTGTATGCACTTTAAAGAGGTAAGTGATACTGACTGCTGAATGTGTTGCTCCCCTTCCATCTGGAAAGTACTGATTACTCATTTAGGGCTGACTATATCACTGAAAATGAAAGACATTCAGGAGAAAATGTGGTGGAGTGAAGAGGGTTGACAAAGGCAACTTGGCATATTTGAAAGATCAGGGAATTCCTAAAACAAAACCCCGTGAATGCAGGATTCTCCTTTGAGAGATGCAAATAGTTCAAAAGCAAAGGACTGCTACACATGTAGAAGGAGTAGCAAGAAAAAAGTGCATGGTGTTCAGTCCCAGATTCCTACACAAATCTAAAGATAAAATAAGTGAAGTACAAGCATTCAAAAACTTCTTGGTTCTCCAGACTTGCAAAGAAATAAATGTGACTTTTTTCTTGTTTTTTTTTTAACCAGAAAACAACTGGGGAGAAACAATTATGCCATTCAACTGGTCAAACTTCAATGCTCTAGTAATTACAATCCAAATCCATTTGGCATAAAACTACATTCTCCTGCCTTCCATGTGTCCCCTTCTGCATCTTCCCAAACCAAAACTGAAAAACAACACAACCCTGTTCCTCAGCCTTCCACTGTCTAACCCCAAAGCCTCTTGTGTTTTCTCTAATTCCTGGATGAAGAGTACAATCCTCTCCAAAACTGCATTTTCTCAAGTGTTCTGTGTATTTTAGAACAACTTACATGTGTCTGAATCCTACTGTCCATACCAGGGGGCTCCTCTAACAGCAAGACCTCTTCCTCACATCCCTGCAGCACCTGAGTCTCTCTCTAGCTTTGGAATCTCTTACACCACACACTGCTTCTCAGCCCAGTATACCTACAGCTTTCCCAAGTCAAAATCTTGTGGGAAAAAAAATAGGAGAGACATATATTTCAACATGGCTCAGGATAACACTGTCTTCACAAAGGCTTTACCAAAAGTTTGTTATGGTTTAAGTGCTGTTGGTTAAAGTAGAACATGCTTTTTAAGTGGAACCAAAAATTTGTTGTTAGCTCAGATAGCATCTAAATTATTCAAAGCACAATACTTCTCATTAATTTAGAAACAATAAGATCAATAGTTTATTATTAACAATAAAAAGGTCTTAAAACTGTAATGAAAAAAAAGTACTATCCACTGAATTTCTCTCATGTTGTGGTCTCCTTCCAATGTCCTCCTAAGTTGGAAGATTGGCGACTCCTGCTCTTCTCCAGGCAGAGCTGTCCTGTGACATGTCACTATGAGTAACCAAAACTCATAATTATCCACCAGGAGCAGCACAATGCTGCTGGTGGGGGTCTTTTCCTCCTCACTCTTGGATTCCCTTGAATCAATTTTTAAATATTTTCTCATCAGTCTATTTCCCCTCCCTTATGCTCCCTGCACTGGTTTTCAGATGAATTTTGAAAGCTGCAGAATAAGCTGCCACTGTCTCAGTTGGCACAAAGGGCTGTTGTTTGCTGGGCTACCATGGTACCTGGTATGCTAGACCTGTTAATCTACTCCCTTACATGTGTATCTTCATGTATCATCAGATACCAAAGATGAGGCTAATTTAAAGAGATAAGCAAGAGTCAACTCTAGAAAATTGTTAAAAGAAGCTAAAATCAGTTCACACCTAAGTCCTGTCAGGTCAATACAAAGTCTCTCTACTTAAATTAACTATGGCAAAATTCATTTTACTAAGCTGTGAAAGATAACTGTTTGTTGCCTGGATTCTGGTTTCTACACTCCCTTCATATGTTCCATTGGCCAGAGGACAAAAAAAGATGGGTAGAGAAAGCAGTGGGCATCAACTTCAGCTTCAGAACAGCTCCAATACAGAAGGAATATACTGTTATCATAACTCTTTGTACTAGAATTATGTCGTAGTTTCTAAAAGAAAAAAAAAATTAATCTCCCCTTTTAGATCTTGCTCTTACAATATTTCAGACATTTCTACTTATTTTGGTTTCCTTCCTCTTGGAATTTCAAAGTCTCTTGACTTAGTTTTAGTTTTGTACTGCAGTGTTATCTACTACAAAGGACTACTTTTCTGATTGTGGCTTTCAAGATATGTATAATTACAATGACTGTTTAAATATCCATTGGTTTTTTTTAGCATGACTATAGAAGCTACTAAGTAAATGAAGTAGAATTCAGAAAATTAAGGGGTAGGATTATTACTGTATTCCACAGTAATCAAATCAAATCAGTCTCAAATCAAATCTTCATATCTGAGTTTAGTTGCATCTGTATAAAGTATCATACTGAATAATTAGATGTCTTAAGGAACTTGGGGAAGAGTTCTGAGGCATTACAGACTCCTACTTATTATCATTGCAAAATATAGTGATGGATGAGTGGTTCTCTGGCTCATTATTTATCACTTGTAATATTCTTTTTCCAGCTCACTAGCTAAAAACTCCCATGCAGAAAAGTAACTCATAACTGCAGGAATTGTCACCATCCCTTCATTTGCAATCAATGTGGCTCCAGCACTGTTTGTCTTGGTTATACTAAAGCATTCTAACAACACACAGATAAGTGAAATGAAAGATCATTATAATTCAGAGTCGTGACACTAGCACATTATCATTTGTGTTCTAAAATGTTTTTGTAGACTATTGTTTAACACCGCCACTGTTACTGTCACTGAAAACAGTGACACATTTTGCATAGCAAAATAGGACAACAAAAATATTCTTGAAGTTCAGGGAGTAGAAGAAGTGTTTTTGAGAGAAGAGTTTGTTGCAAATCTCATAACAGTTTCAGGGTTTTTTTGAAAGTGATTGCAGAAGTGTGTTTCTCAGACACCTCAGAAAACTAACGTGATGCAGGTCAGTCATGTTTCTTTCTATCTCCTGATATTCTTGTTCCTGTTATCAAGCAGAAACTAGAAATTGATTTCATCAATTCCGAGTCTGAAATGGATGACCTCTAGATACCAGGTAATGATAGTAGCATCAATTCCCATTCATAGAAAAGCAAGAGCATTAACAAGAATTGTAATAGGTCTCAAGGAAGGAAATAAAATGGCAACACTGAAACCTATTGGTAAACATTACAGTGCATTTAAAATACAAACTAATGTGACTGCACAAATAAGAACATCTGATGCACTAAATTCAACTTGCATTGCCCCCTCCTTACCTCTAAACTCCAATGCAGATCTTTTATCAAGAATTGTGAATTGGTTTACTTCAGCTATTTTCCCAAAAAGATTCAATAATTTTCTCTGTGCTGCTGTTAGTGTATTCAATTATTTTCACATGAGCTGAATTATTTAAGTAGAATTTGACACAAGTGAAACAGTTTCAAAAAATAATTGCACTTCTGAAATTTCAATGAAAATGGAAGCAAAAGATCCTTTAAATACCTGTCCTCAGAGCAAGACTTCAGGATGACTTTTAACCTTCCTAGACTCCAAAGTCAAACTGATCTGAGAGAAATCTATAGCAAAACAGACTGGCTTGCATTCTAGATTTTAGGGAAATACTTGTTATGAAAAGGAATACTAAAATAATTCTAAATCTCTGTCACTTGTTATTGTTCTTCCTATACTATTTCCAGAATAAAAAATATAATAATTGGCATATCAATATATCTTCTATTACTATTACTTTAAACCCTAGCACATAAACCACAGGCATTTTTTGTACTATGGAACTAGTAAAGAGTAGTTTGGAGGTTCCAAATAAATCTAGGCCTCTTCCCTAGCCTGACTGAAACAACCTTATATCTTTTGATTCGCATCCATCAGCTTAAAATGAAATTAAAGATACTACAGTGAACCATTCAAGGAAAAATATCGCTGTATATATTTCTCATTTTCTTAGTTCTATTACTGCACAATGTACAGATAAGCCTTACCTTGCTATACTAGTTTCATAAGGTACCACCTTACTGTTTTACCTTTTCACCTGCACTATGATGAATTTAACAATAATTGCTTAGCTGTACTTAAACAAGTGTGGCATGAATGAGAAATATGGTCTAAAATCAAAAAATATGCCAGCAGTAGTAGAAGATAAAGCCTATGAGATGACCCTTTGAGTTTTATCATGGAAAAAAACCATTTTGTCAACAACTATATCTAAAATAAAATCCCCATTTTTTGTACACAATTATTTTACATCCATAGAAATTAACAAAATATTCAGTAAAAACTTACATGTAGCACACAGCCCAGCTGTTGAGCACAACTTAGAAGTTATATTTTTTCTGTAGTAAAGGTGCCTTTGGTATTCCACAAACAAATCATGTAGGTGATAGACAAAATGAGGCGTTATCCAATAAAGACAAGCTCTAAATCAGGTGTGTCTTCCACAGAGGGATGCAGATTTATGTAGGCCTGGGTTTCAGCGATTTTACTGGAAAAAAAAAAGAGGCAGAGGTTTATGCACACACATATGGAAGCAATTTATGCTTGTCTTACCACAGTTTATTGTATTAGAACTCCCTATCTTTCTATGTGCTGCATCAAATGTACCAGCAGGGGCATGTGTTCTGCTGGAGAATCAACCAAAACACATGCTGAGAACAGCATTGGCATTGCATACAAATCTGTGTAGGGATAGCTGCAAGAGAAGGGTCAAGATCGATTCCATTAACCAGAAAGCATCACTGAAAGAGTTTCTAACCCCTTGGATGTAATTATCATGATTGCCTTTAACACCACTCCATCCTTTTCATAGATTGAATGCCATTAGACACTGAAGTTTCACTAAGACTGTAAAGTTATCCAGAGCACCTAAAGATGGATAATTTGTGTCAGACTAAAATGATACTCTACATTCAGCCAAAATCAGTTCTAAATATGATTAAAAAAAAATAATAAAAAAAAAGGGGGAGACATCTCCTTACATTATCATTTAGTCTCATTTTTATTTGCCGATACTCATATAAACTCATAATGGAGACCAAGCCAATTCAATTCCCCTTTCCATGCTTTGTCCAGAATCTCCCCTGAGGAAGAAATGAAGAATATTACAACCACCCTGGATTACAGAACCTCACTGGGACTTGGTTTCCTTATATATGCCCCACCTACTTTAAAAGTGTGGGTTGCAGCTTTGCATACTAACACCTGAACAAGCCCCAGCTCCCAACTCATCTCCACACAGTGGCCTCTGGACTGCTGTTCCTAGACAATGAAGCAACATAGTCAAAACTACACAAAGACACTCATATATACATAGTTCTATATTCTGCTTAGGAAATGCCAAATGAAATCACAACCTTCTCATTACTAAATCTTGTCATGAACTTAGGTGTTTCAGCTCTGTTATATCCCGAGAAGTGTTTTGAGCAGAGAGCTCAAAAATATCAAATAAAAATATGACTAAATTTTCACTGAATTCTGCCAGGATCAAGAAAATATGCAGTCAGCTGAGAATGTTGGTTGCAGGGCCTTTTAACCTCTTCTATAGAAATCACACTATTAAACAGAACTCAAGGTTTCTCCCCACATCCTATGAAGTACTTGAAGATTCATAACCTGTCAACTCTCAAATTTTGTATTTGCTACCTTCTGAGTTGCTAGGCACAGAGCAACATTTTTTTGTGGAAATGAAAGAGTATAGACATTGGCTTTTAGAATATAAAAATGCAGTGTCTAACTGGATGTAAAAGGAGGCATTTGCAGATCAAAAAAAAGTAAAAATGTTATTTAAATATATATGATTTATTTAAGCATTTCTTAAGGATAGTTTAAGAATTTGAAGTTGTTATGCATACAGGCTCCCATAACTCTGCACTGAACAACTTTACACTACTCTGAGAATGTAGAGGTTCTGTGATAAAGATATTAAAAATCAAGTTCTTCGAAACATTGCTGCAGACATCTCCCTTAATTTGTCCCCTATTCACAGATGTTACAGATGTGGAATACACAGAATCTGTCTCACTGTAGTATTTGGGGGTACCAATTATTTCTAAAGCTCTAAAATTATTCAGTGAGGGTGTATTGATCTAATTGAGAAGCGCAGCTAGATCTATGCAAATTTGCAGCATTTCTTCTTCCACAATGCAAGTTAGGCTGTTAGTAAAGTAGGTGGGAGAAGAAATCAGGAGCAACAGTATGCAGGAAAAGTTGATTTTGAATGTAAATTAAGGGGGAGAATACTTCTGGAGCTTCTGGACTGAGACCTTCATTCTTTTTAATTCTCAAAACCGAGAGTTATGAATTGTGTGTTGCTACCTCTATCCTGCTGTAAATCCAGACTAGCTATTGTCTTCAATGGAATAGCATTATGTTACCAAGATCAGTTTTTTCCCCTAACTTTTTGTCCTTATCCAATCACAAAGTCATTGTATACACTAATATATCAGCATTTGATTACACAAGTAGTAGCTATTAAATTTGTTTAGAAACTGTGGAAAATGTTATTGACTGTCTGTTTTTAATTACTGGAAAAACACCTGAAGCAATTTTGGCGGCCTATTAGTAGTAGCTGTTTTGCACAGCTGTGTAGAGGCTGCATTGGAGTTCAGGTTAGCTATGTATTAGTCTTCATAAAATTATTCAACATTAAGGGAATCTGTGCCACTTTTTCCAAGTTGTACAGACCAGAATTCTGCTCTGGAAATTCTGAAGTAGCTTTCAAATAACCTTCAGTAAAACCATAGAATGACTGAAATTAACAGCATTATAGTTATTTTCCAGTATTTTCAAGACTGAGTCCATAAAGAAATCAGTCGCATACTCAACTTTCTCAATTTTAAAGACATAACGAAGCAAAATACATCAAATTTGCCACTTACAATATTATTAGATATATTTCATATTTAGTCCTCATTGATTTACTAAACTTTTTGAAGTATGCACTTAATATTTCATATGATGCTGTGAATAAGAGAAGAACTGTCGAAAGAGGATGTTAGCTACTTGAAGAATGGTAGTCTCCTTTGAATTTGGTAATTGGGAATTAAGTTTGACATTTCTGAGGAACATGAGTAAAAGTATCTAGTGTAGCCTAAATCTCAAAACCAGATATAACTTAAATATTTTGGTACAAGATGCGTGTTAACCTAACTAAGAAAGAGCCATTATTTTTTCAGTGTGGTTTACACTAATTCAACACATTTGAAAATCAATTTAAATGCAATTGCATTCATAACACAGTTGCTGGGGTGGCAGCATTAGTGGTTCAAATCTGGTGAATTCCTCATAGCTCTCTACCTTCACTAGACTCCACTGGCAGTAGAAAATACCTTGCATCCAGAAAGATGACATGTTATTGTTTGTACCCCAATACAATTCTTGCCTGGTGTTTCACTGCCTTTTGCTGCATTCTTCCAGTGGTCATAGTTTTTATCCATTTTCGTGCAACTTCTCTGAAAGACAGGAGAGAGTTCAAGACTGTCAAGGAAATTTCACAGCTAAGTAAAGCTGAAAAGAAATTTACATCTCAAAAGAAGAGCTTTGGCTATATGGGAAAATCAGCAATCCAAAGCTAATGTCAACCCTTATTCAAATAAAGGATGAAATGCCAAACGTTGTTTAAATTTTCAAAGTTTGTGACAGTTACTTTATTAAGTATACAAGATCTGAATGCATACATGAACTTATTTCTCAAACAGCAAAATGATGAAAATACAACCTGTAATGTGTGCTGGGCTTTGGAGTTTTTTTGTGGTTCATTTTTAATAAAATTCAGATTACAAGGAAGATAAATGTGGACAGCAACAGTATGTTTTGCTTTATCATTAATGAATAGTACTTTTTCATGAGTTTAGAAAAGTATGCGTTTTCTTCCCAATCCCAAAGGAAGATATTGACAATCATATTGATTCTTTTTCTAACACTAGGATGGGGAAGGATGGGGATTTTCGTCTTAATTTTTAAGTTTGTAAAAAGTAATTCTGGATTGCATTGTGGTAAGAAACAAACTCTATCCAGTGTTTTGGTTTAAAAACAAACAAACAAACAAACAAACAAACAAACAAACAAACACCACCACCCTTCTGACACAGTTTGCCCTGCAATATCACATTCATAGCAACTAATTCTGACATTATGACCAGTGACCAGTGAGTACATCAGGAACAGTTTTCACATTTTATTATGTATTTGCTTCTCTTTTCTGGCATAGTTAATACTTAGTAAGTTTTTTCCCCTAAGAAAAAGGACTTCTAGCAAATTTGAAGAAAAACACCGTAAGCAACAACAACTATTCAAATGACATCTTTAACAGCATTTGGTTATGGCAAAAGTATGCAATAAAAACAATTACTAACAACTAAGCATTTTGTTAGCTGTGTTGACTTTAAAATAACATTGGGAGAAAAGTAACAATAAAAAATTAAAAGCGTGGCATATATATAATGTAATACTTCTGAATTCCTCAATTTCAAAGAGTTAATAATGCAGCAAGGTCAAAGATTTGTGTTTAACCAGAAATTTATATTCTTTATATTCTCAGGTACATTTTCTTACTCATTTAACGACTATCAGGACAGCATTCATAGATCCTCTTTGGTAAGAAAAAACAAGGGTTTAGGATTTCACTCTCAGCGCTTTCCTGTACTCTGAACTGTCAGTTGTTTTATTTCATTTTATAATGTTGATCTCAAACCAAAAGTTTTTTTCTCTGATTAGTAGCCTATTTGAGATAAAAACCTACTGCCCAACAAGTGGCATATGGCAATTTTTTCCTGATTCCTGCCCTTTTTACACATAGGTCTCTTTCTTTCTTGATATATTGAGATCTGACCTTCCCTTCATTATCTCTTCAATCTTTTCTCACAGAATTCTCCCTTATACATTTGGGGTTGGGTCTTTTTGTGTGTGCTCTCAATTTTTAATGTAATATTCTCAATGTCATTTTATTTCCATTCTGTCACCAATAAGATATAATGTAAAAAAAAGATATTAAGTCATATCCTGTAGTTTTGTTTTTTACCCTGAATTTTTTTCTAGTCAGAAATCATGACTCAAACTGCTCTGCCTAATTATATCAGCTAAGTTAGGAAATTATTTAGATTATATAGGTTACAGTATTAGAAAAAAATGAGGGCCTTTATATCATGGCATTAACACAATCAGTGCGTTGGTTTCCAGTCATTAACTAATAGTGAATAACAATTTAGACTGAGAGGCTAAACTGCTGCAGGGAAAGCAAGTTCCTGTATCTTAACCTGTTCTGGGATGGTGTAAGTTAAACTCAAATATAAGTAGTTGAATAATCATCTTTCTTGATCAAACATACTTTTTTTCCTGGGAACAAGGCAGTTTCTGAGGCTTAAAGCACCTCAGACTTAGCACCCTCCACTGCATACCACAATGGGAAGTGAAAATGCAGACCAGGTTACACACTGAAAGATGTGCCTCAGGAGAGCAGCAGGGATGCAGAGAAGCACTCTTTGAAGTCAGCTGTTACAAAAGTGTACAGAACTAAAAACTATACAAAGTCAAGCTATTGAAAAAAAGGGGGACAGTCTAATAAAAAGACTGACAGCTCATGAACAGATTATCAGCTATGAAAAAAGCAAGTAAAAAGATCAACGACCCAAAAAAGCAAAAACATGTCAAAATAGAGAGGATGTATTAGATATTGAGACTTTTCTAGCTCAAAGTGTTAAGTTCTTCCTACTGATCCTTCACAGAGGGCCCCTGTACATAAATCACACAACAGTACACAGACACAGAAAGTTCTGACTTTCACCAGGTATATAACAAGCTGTATTTGAATATACAAATATACATCAGAATAGAAGCCATATGTGGAGAACAGCCCATGCACTGTCTGGCTCAGCTCTCTGGACTGATCTTGAGATGGTTCCTTCTTTGATGAAAAAAAGCATAAAGCTATGCTACTTGCCATCAATACATGCCTTTCTGTTTCTTCCTCAAATTCTGTGCAATTTTTTGTAAGAGTCAGGAAGGAGACAATATTGCTAATGAAAAATCAGTAGCATAGCAAATAAACTACCCTGCTTTAAACCATGTGCTGAAAAAGTTTATTGGGAGAGTTATTCTCTTATTTTTACTTAGTTCAGAATCAGTCTCTATTAATCAAGTGATTTGCACTATGTCCCTGCTGAGCAGTGCAGTCAGAACCATAAAGGATCTCATCTTCCTTATTCCACCATGATTCCATAGCAACTACAACAATCCAAAGACTACAGTTCTACTAGTTAACATTCATACTTGAATATCATTAAAGCAAAATTGATGAGGTTTGAATGTATTAAGGACAAATCTAGTTATGTTAGAATTCTATCCCAGGAGTCATCACAGGTTATAATCAAGCCTTCTTGATTTCAGAAATTAAATACTCTATCTTATTTGAAATGCCCCCAAAAACCCCTAACTTGTGTGAATTCAAAAAAGCAAGTTTTAGGTGTCATTTCACCTTCATCATTAAGCACAGGGCTAAGTATTAGTTTTTCATCAAATGTAAGAGCTGAACTTTGATTAACAACACACATAAAACACTAAAAAAATAAGATTATAATTTTTCTCAGTGATAAATTACTTATTTAAAAGCAGTTATTACACTTCCAGTATTGAACAGAAAATGCATAAGCTCCTTTGAAAAGAAAATTTGCTGATGCAGAGAATTTGTGATTACACTTCTTAACCATCATAGTCACTATTTTGCTATGTAAGACACTGTGAGAGGAAATATCTGAGTGGCAAAGCTAGAGAAGCTTGCTCTTGGATATAAAAGATGAGTAGAATTTTCACTCAATGAAAACCTGCTGGGAATGGCATCTGTGCTACCACATGAATCCTGTGTTCATGGTTGCCTTATGTTCTTTTCTCAGTGTTGATTACCAAAGAAATTGCTTTAGGTCAGAGTAAAATAAATATAACTTGTCTACAGCAAGCAAGATGACCAAAGTATAACAAATAAATAATCAGTTTTTCTTTCCATCATCATTTCTTTTTCATATATACCCTTGGAGCACATCATCCATGATACGAGAGACTGCCTGGGTCTCCTGTTAACTCCTGGCTGCACAGGAGTTTTCACATAAAATTTTCACAGATCAGGCAAGTTATTAAGCAATGTAAATTCAAATCTACCTAAAACAAGATTAGGGTGAGGTGGGTGTTGGTCTCTTCTCCATGTAGCAAGCAATAAGACAAGAGGAAATGGCTTCAAGTCACAGCAGGGAGGCTTAGGTTAGATATTAAAAAAAAATCCTTCACTGAAAGTGTTACTAAGCATTGAAACAGGCTGCCCAGGGAAGTGGTTGAGTCACAATTCCCGAATGTGGAGATGGGCACTTGGGACATGGTTTAATGGTGGGTTTGGCTGAGTGAGGACTGTGGTTGGATTCAATTATCTTTGAAGTTTTTTCCAACCTAAATGGTTCTGGGGTTCCATAAATGTACAGGCGAGTTTCNACAGGCTGCCCAGGGAAGTGGTTGAGTCACAATTCCCAAATGTGGAGATGGGCACTTGGGGACATGGTTTAATGGTGAGTTTGGCTGAGTGAGGACTGTGGTTGGATTCAATTATCTTTGAAGTTTTTTCCAACCTAAATGGTTCTGTGGTTCCATAAATGTACAGGCAAGTTTCAATATTCGGTTCATTTTTTTCATCAAAATATACAGAACTGAACAAGATGAAACAATACCCATAGTATTATCCAAATGAATAACATTTTCTAAAAATTTTTAAAAATACTCAAGAGGTTGGACATTATCATGTTAGCATTTTCAAATTAATCATTTCAACTTTGCATGGCTTTTCATAACACAAATGTGCTTCACTTTTGCTCTGCTGAAAACATTATGTTCACCAGCTGAAGTGAAACACTGTGCTGCACTAAGGATAAATCAAGTGAAAATAAACTTCACCTACTTTCCTAGAAAAAGAGCCAAAACTGAGAAATTCTAGCCAGTATATGTAATTTTTTGTTTAATATCTTGGAACTGCAGCCACTCACTTCAAACATTCAGGTTTTTAAGTAAATTTGGGGGCTTTTTTTATCTTTAACACTCAGGGTTCTGGCATCTTTTAGCTCATCTTTTAGTTCTCTTTTCACACTGTAGCTCTACTACAGCTTGCATATATACTGCTTTGTTAGACTAACCCTGGCTGTGCCTGTACTGCCAAATCTCTCATCTACAGTGGGCTCTTTCAGTGCCTCCTGGTATACCTGAGCACGAATGTTAATTAGCATTTAGTCCTTTAAATTATGCTGTGGAGGACTACTCCTGGCACTTTGCTAACTCCCTGCACTAGGAATTATTTATACCTTCCAAGTCATACTCCACCAGACAGCCCAGTATGGCTACACACACCAATATTACCATCCATTGCCCTACTGCCAGAATAGCACAAAATGAGTGCAGCAACATTTTGCCTCTCACCTAAAACCGGAAGAGGACAGCGGTGGAGCCACACACCTGCACTTACAGACTCATCAAGCTCTTTGGAGTCTCCAGACAACATTCCCCTCTGCTTAGATCCCAAGCCCAGCTTTCTCAGCCACAAAATGAAATATTCCTCTGGAAATCAGCAACCTGGCTGGACTTTGGTGTGATGAGGTCCAGCCAACATCACCTGCCAGAACCATGCATGTGTGCCTCCTCTCTGCAGCCACATGGCTGTGGCTACTCTTCTCCCTAGCCACGTGTCCCTGTATCTGAGACATCAGCCAGAAGCCTCTGACCATGTTGGTCTCTTTGTGCACCCACAGGACTGTGTAGCCTTGGTTATAAGCATGTGGAAAAACACACAGAAAGTCATTTTAGATTGTCCCAGGACAGTCTACCTGTGTCTTTGGGATGCATACGGCAGAAACCTGCAGTCTATGCCCATTACATCCCTTTGTATTTACTGTCATCCTCCACCTTCCAGCTTCACTTCTGTATATCAATCACCCCATGCAAAGCCCCTTTCACGATGGTCTGGGCATTCAGTGCAAAATTGCCTTGCTGTGAATGATTCCTTAGAGAGATATGTGAGAGCTTCAGGTGTTCTGTGCACTCTCCCCAAAGGAGAGAACTCTCTTCCCCTGGGAAGCTTGGTTCATCTATCCACCATTACCAAGATGTGACAGCCACAGGCAGGCTTGCAACGCTTGACATTTTTCAATGCTACACCATTTTTCAAGACTTCCTTAGGGATGCTCCCTGCAGCCTGGCAATCCTAAAATAGAGCATCCCCTGTCTTTCAGCTGTTATCCAGCTCCTCTACACAGAGATACAAGAGCTCATCTAACAATTTATCAGCCTAAGACTGTCATTTTGGAAAGAGCAGGAAGAAATCCTGAAACTTTATGTTACCAAAGATAAAAGCTTGCATTTTTTGGAGGCTATAGGTAAACAAGATTTTAGAGAAGACTTGATGAGTATCTTTTTTTGTCCCAAACATGGCCAACAGTCCACCTTCTTACTATTCTTCTAAGAGGATGGCCAGACCATCTTTCAGGATTAGTAAACATGAGGGTCATTCCAAAAGGTCTGTGCGATACCAAAAATTCGTCGGCACTGAGGCTCCCATCTTATTTAGGGAAAAAGAAAAGGCTCTCTGTACCTGATTAATCTGGTTCTTCCCTAGAAGCTCTGCTAGGAAGGACAGAATTCAGTAGCACATGCAGTTCTGGATTGACGAGTTCATGAGAGGTTGTTTCAGCAGCGTCCATATCTCCACACCTGCTTTATCTGCACCTTTAACTGCAGAACCGTAAGTGCTCTGGTATCACTTTTTGACAAGGGAAGGTGTTCTACTGTGCAGTTTTAGATTGGTAAAACTGCCAACAGGTAACAACACACACCCCTTTTTGGTTGTCCTAAAATTTCACAGTGCCAAGGAAAACAAGAGAAGGATGAATTGAACACTTTTCTGAATAGGCCAAATAGGAAATGGCTCATCTCATATCTCCTAAACTCCACTATGAACTATTATATAATATAGTTAATATCTGATGAAGATGTATTTGATTTGCACAGCCCAGGCTTATTTAAATACATATTTCTAACAGGGAAGAGAAAATAGCAGCCCAAAATGAATTCAAGGTGGAGAAGGATGTTTAATAATTTCTCACTAAGTGCAAATGCCTCTGTGCATATATTACTTCAGCAGCCACTTTCCTGGAGCTGTTTACAAGAACTGTTGTTCTTAAACTGTTTTAACCATCCATCCCCTATTCTTGATGCATGGGGAAAAAACCCAACCCTTATTAATTCTTTTGTTTCAGTCTTCTTGGTGTATAAAATAATTTTTTTAGAATGTTTTTCAGTTCTGCATCATCTTGTTTTTTCCCTGTTATTACATTCTTCTGCAGCTCTTCAAGTATCTTTCAACAGAATCCTCTTTAGCAAAAAATTTGATTGCCTCTGGATAACAGTCTTGTTTTACCACCTATAAGACATCATGGTACTAGAATGATCCCTCATTTTGCCTTTGCAGGGCAGGTCTGTTCGCCTGCTTTGTATGAGATGGGCAGGTATAGAACGTATAGAACCTCTGGAGAACTACCCACCTTTGTCAAGCAGCCTGAGAATCTGTATCTCAAACTACACAATTTTTCCTCAAATCCTGTTTTCTGGAAAAGCATGCATTTGCTGCTGAAAATGATGCTTCTCTTCACTAGATCCTGTTTTCCAGGCACCTCTAGCAATGAGGTAAGTGGCTTAGAAACTGTTAGTTTCAACTAACAGTCGCCTTCTGTAAATAAAAAAAATCAAAATATTTTTTGTTCTCAGAGAGTGAGGCCAAAGACATTTTTCTGTTTAATTTTTCTTCATGATGCTGATGCATAGGACACACATCTCCAGGGTTTTCATATGAGAAAAGGACTCTACCAGCCAAGTTCCTTACAGACATCTATAACTACAGACCTGCTGGTCTGTTAAATACAGCTTGTTTGCTCATTTTTCTCTATGGTGTTATCTTCATTTCAACTTAATATTTTTCTTAGTATGCTTTATCAGATCCTCCTCTTCCACAACTGCACTGAGTCTGGACTCATGCTTTTCTACCATTCTTTCATTACATTCAGACATCTGCACATTTTACCATTTTCTTGGCTAAGCCTTAACATGACCAGCGGTAGCCTGAGAAAACATTGTCTCCTAAAATACATGCTGAATGACTATATGGATGAGAACATGAACTAAGTTTTTTATTCCTAAAGGAACCTGCTGCAAACCTGAGAGTACCACAATAGTAATAAATCAACCACAACAACATAAAAAAATCAAATAAATCCCCCCCCAAAAAAAAAAAAACACACCCCACACCAAAGCAAACAAACAAAACCTTCCCCATATCAGTATCAGTCTTCTTCTCTTGTTGGTGCCTATCTTATATATATTATTTTTTTAAAAGAATCTCATTTTTCTAGAGCCACAAAGAATGCCTCTTGTCTGACAGTTCTGCTCTTGATTATTTTCAGAGCTATCCATGTTTTGTGTTGGGTTATTTTGGTTTGCTTGGGTTTTTTTCTTGTTAGTTTGTTCAGGGATTTTTTTTTTCTCTGCATAAAGATTAAAAGAACTGTTTTTTGGGCATGAATGATACTTCAACTTTAGTTTTTACAGGTTCTGTGCTACATGCAATTTAGAAGTTCTTTGTTCACCGGGATGTCCACAAACAATTCCTCAACCATTTTGGTTTTCTTAGTCTCCAGTGAGACCACACATACTGATACATTCTTAAGTGTCTTATATTTTTACCCTGATGTTGTTACAAAACATAACACTGTATAAAACCCTGCAGGACCTGCAAGTCCACAAGTTGTTCCTGGCTGACACAGCCTACCGGGTACCATCTTTTTCCTTCCACTGCAAACATCCAAACAGGCTCAGACAGCTAATGGGAAGATGTACCCTTTTACCCTTTAGAAGAAACATATCAGTGTTTTGGGCTCTCTGTGAGTAGTACCCAATTTATAATGATTACACACCCCAGAGAACACATGATATTGATGTTTGCTTCACTTAGCCTGTAACTCAAGTCAGATAAGTATTTCTCTATAAAATCCACACCATCAGATGGGGTTCACAGAGTCATAGGTTCTGAAATGAAAAAGATTAATTAAATCCATGGTTAATCCACTTACAATACAAACAAATCTCAAAATTCTTCCTTCCTTTCTCCAATTCCACATTCACATCTCTGAATACAGCTTTTGTCCTTCTCAAGAACATCAAGTAACCTCAAAAAAATTTGCATAGAATCTCATGTAACCTCAAGCTTGTATACACAAATGGAAACGGAAAATATTTCAGCTTTACTCTTAAAAAGATGTGATTTCTAAGAAGCAACAGTAATCATGTAATTTCTGAAAATCAAGATCTCTAATGCAAAAGCAGGTCTGTCTAAAGACAGAATTTTCTCTCTAGCAACAAGGTTAAGTAAAACAGCCAGGCAACTGTGAATATGAAGAATAAGGAAGAATAGGTCTCTCATTTCCAAATCAGCAGCAGTGCTTGCAATCTACTTTAGCTAAACAACAGGAGCAGCAGTCATAATCTCTCTCTGTGGAGGAAACTGTAAAACTCCAAGCTATTGTTTGAAGAAAAGAACAGTAAAATTTTTCTATAAAGGGTATTTTAAGGTGGGAAAAAGCTTGATTTTTTTTTCCACATACCTGTTTTATGAACCTCAGAGAAAGACTGAAGAATATTCTTGAGACTCATCAGGTTTTCTGCATCTTAGGAGTTCAGGTAGACTTGATCCTGTTTGTGTTGAGATGTGAAAAAATCTCACCCTGGAGCCGTCCCTTTGCACACACCAATGACCTTCTTCCTGCCACTGTCAGTCACTGATAGGAAAATGAGAAACAGGTAAGCACAAGTTGCAATTCCAAGCATCTCTGCTTAGGAAATTGTAGCTGTTGTATATTTTTTCTTCTCCACAGTACATACCAATTTGTGGGGTATGGCTGGAAAGCAAGCCTTCAAAGCCAATTATGGTGCAGGATATGCAGTGCTGAACAAAAGGGTGCCGCTGCTGGAAGAGTTCTCTCAGTCTTTCAAGGTATCTTTGACATGTCAGGAACATTTCTAAATACACTTGGGACAGCGACAGGAGAAGTAGCCTTCGATATGCACCTGTGAAAGTGTGCACACAGACACACACATATATATATTTATACACACACCTATGTGGATGTACCATCCATGCTCTTTATAAAATGCACACAGGGCAGCCTGTATTTTTCCTCCATACACACAACTCTTAAATTCTGCTGAGTCAGACATTCCTGCAGATTTTCAAAAATGCCAAAGAAACTTGGCAGTCAGATTTCCTCACCCACAATGAAACCAGAGTATCAGTCAAAGTTAAAAAAGTTAGTTTCAAATACAAATGAATATATTGCCATCACACTTAATTTGTCATTAAATAAATAGAATGCATGTTTTTATCTATGGCATACAGGCATGCACACACCATTTACACAGCAGTAAGAAAGAGAAACCATATTAATTATATTATCTTATTAATTATTATTTTCTTCCTGGCAATGGCAAAAGACAACCTGCTCATTCTGCCTCCTCTGTTTCTGGATCTCTGTGTTAATAACTATAAGGCATTTCTGAGACATGTCTGGACCCTAGAGGGAAAGGACATTTACTGGAACATGGGAATTCACCTTGTTGAGACTATCTCAGTAACCATGGTGGATTCATCTACCAAAATGTCATTTTCATGGGGAGTCACTGTTCTATGATGTATGTGCACATCAGCTGGATGTTATTTCAGTATGTTAATGGTATTGTCACTATTCTGTGCTGCCTAGGTAAAATGGAATAACACTGGTTTTATCCTTTGGCTTGATATTTCAAAGAACAAATTCTCTGTGGGGAACAATAAACCAAAAATTTCTTTGGTTTTCAGTGTCTGAGCTGAATGGTGAAAGACAAGTTAGATATGCATTGTGGGTGTACAAATAAATTAGACAGTATATGCAACAAAAAGGACTGGATGAGTAAAGTTATTAAGAGTTAGCCCTAAATCTGTAAGTGTGCTCCAGATGCTCTTATCAAATATACCAGACATACAAATTAAAAAAAGAAGTTTCAGTTTTTTCCCTTTATTTATTTTTTTAAAAGACAGTCACAGAGTTTCAAAGTCACATTTCCAACAAGAAACAAAAATAAATTCAGCGACAACCCCTATCACATGGTAAAGACCTTTCCTGTACACTACAGATTAAAATAGCCTTGGGATTTAAGTGTGTTATTCTATGCCAATGAGAGCCAACATCTTTAGACATCAAATGAAAAGAACCATGGGGCAATTACTATTCTATGATGATAAACAAGAAAGACAAAGAGGGGAAAAAAAAAAAGAAAGAAATCTCAAACCAGCAAAAATACTTTGGAAGGAAAAAGAAGCATTATAATCACAATAGACAACCAAGATTAGTTTTCCATCTGCCATACATTGTCTCAAAATGAAAAAAAACCTGCTGAGTTCATCAAAGTAGAAAGTGTTTTACTGCTACATCCATCAGATCACTGTGAATCTAATCACTGGGAATCAAAAGACGAATATAGTGAATTAGCTGGGAAAGGGATAACTAGTTTTCATTTATTTTACTCTTTACAGCATCTTAATCTGAATAAAGTATCATAGAGGTCTGGCTGAGCCTAAGATTAGAAAGAAATGTGTGTAAGACATAGCTTAGAGAGCCAGGCTCAGCTGTTAACAGCCAAGATAATGGCACACCAAGGAGATAGATGATGAAGATTAAATATGTAGTAGTAGTGCAGAGTCAAGGGGATAAGATGATTTGTTGAAACTTTAAATCTGGTTTTTAATGCATGTTGGTTTTTTTATAGGTCTTTGGATGGACTGTAATGTTGGTTATTTTTTTGTTCTCACTAGAATTACAGAGATCCTAGTTTACAAGAGGTTCTGCTGGTTGGGGACAAAGTCCTCTTTCAGCAGGAGAAAGAAAAGTATTAATTGCAAGTTAAAAAACCTCTCAAATATTGTTGTTAATACAATTGCATGGAGTTTCACAGTCCCATCTAGTGGTCAGACATTACTGCATAGACAAAACAAATACACCACCTAAACAACAGTCCCAACAGATTTGCAAATGTTATTATCTGTTTAAGTACTGTGCCAGTATTCTCATGCATTCCAGCCCAACTGTATTTTATTGTACAATATCCTAAGGCAGAGCTATAGGCAGTGAATGCTCCCTGTCCACAGCTAATTCCAGTGAAAACAGATACAATTGCAGCTAAAAACTGGACTCATCTAAAGAAATTGAGCTATCATTGATTTTATTTTGCAGCTTACTCTGCTTCCTGAGAATATTTTCTTATAGTAAATATCACTCTCTAATGGTATTCTGCAGAGTGGCAGCTGATGGTGGCATAATAAGCAGCACTTTACAGACATTGTGGATTATATTACTATTGACACAGTCTTAAACCCAAGCAGAATTCAATTTCTACTGCAATCACAACATCTCTCTCACAGTCTCCAAATCAGTATTTCAAAGAAGGCTGAGTCCTGCTGCTAGAGATATGCTGCCTTTATGGCCACCATGTGCCATATTTATGACTATTTCAAAATCTCTGTCATTTGTTAAAAATTGACTGAAAATTATTTTAATGAAGTTCAAAAACACCCTTCTTTTTAAGCTAGTTAATAAAATAATCCCTAAAAGCATTCACGTTTACAGTGTTGACAGGCTGCATGTTTTGGAGACAAAATCCCTGATTGTCACAATACAGCTGGATTTCAGTCAAGGGTTAATGCCTAAGTTCTACAGCTTCAATAGAGAATGTGAACAGCCAAAAAATTATGAGGCACTGTTACTTCCCTCTTTAGGAAAAATAGAGGAAAAAGCTTGGTAATTGTGTGAGTGGTGAAACCCCCAGCATGGGTGGGATGAGAGTAATGTCCTTTTCTCAGAGAGCTGATACAAGCACTGCAGTTGATGTCATCACTTCTGTTAAGGAGAAGGGCCAGGTGTCCACCACAGAGGCAACAATGCCTACTGGAGATTAGAAGGACAAAGGACTAGAAGGTGCTCTTACATATGAAAGTGGACTACACACCAAAGTGTCCTGCTATAATTTTGCAAAAAAAAAAAAGGTCACATTGACTTACCACTTGAGTGAAACTGCCCACTGCACAGACAGTAGGGCCTGCACAATTTCTCAGTCTAAATCCCATCCACCCACTCTGGAAAACGAGATAGCATTTGCTTTGTAGTTCTGCAAATCCATCTATTACCTGAAAAACCTGAAATGTCCTTCATTCTCTGTTGTGTGCACACACAGTCCAAATAAAAATTCCTGCATTATTTTTTAAAGCTTATAAGAAATTTCATTGCAAGTACACCTGATTGCTTTACAAAATTACACACCTCTTCAAACCTAAACCACTGTATTATTACATTGGCCAGATGAGTTACAGCCAGTCAGCAAGAGGTCAGTTCCCACACCTGAGCTGGAAGGCGGCAATATACGGGAAGCACAAACGTGTTTCAAAGCTCCCCAATTTATCTAATTCTCTCTGACATTTCAGGGCAAGCTTGCCTGAAATTTTATGCAGTTTTATTCAAAATAAAAATGTAGGCAACCTACCTGGGGAAAAAAAAATATATTCTGGTGCACCAAGAAATCCAGATATATGTGAAAACCTACGTGTGTCTGTTGCAGAAAAACAATAGGAGAAATTCATATTGCAGGATGATAAAAGCTGGCACATAAGAAAAAGTCCTGACCTCCTCCTGTATAGTACTGTATTGCACGAAGATACAATATCCCTATGTTTATGAGAACAGGGTTGATTGCAAGTGGGTCTTAAAGGTATAATTAGATGCAGGTGCCAAAGATGGCTCAAGGTTAGAAATGAACTTGCTTCAATGCCAGTTGAAGTTAGTAGGCAATAGCTCATGATCGGGCACCTATTTCACTTGCAATATAGTCTGTCTTGTTCACTTTCACTGCTTGCATAGTTAAACCTTTTCTGGCAAATCTGCCCCACAGAGTGAAACCCAATGCTCTACAAAATGTGAGGTAAAACAAAAAAGTGTACCCCATTACAAGGCTTTGATCATATTTACATCTATTATAATTGAAACTGTTGCTATAACTAGAGTTAAACAAGTGCTACAATTGAAGGAATAAAATGTTACCTGCTTGTTGAAGTTCTTTGAAGTTTTATACAAAGAAAGAAAATGGCAAATTCTCCCAGGTGTTGTGTAATCAGCAGAAAATGTCTGCTCAAGTCATTAGAGTGAAAAATAGAAAATTAAAAAATAGCCACAAAAGAACCCATATTCCACACATTTCAGTGCTATTTGTTACCAGGGTAAGTAAAAATGGAATAAGGATCAGTTTACAAGCAAGCCCTTCACTTGTCACAACAGCCTAAACTACAAGATCTTACCAGCCAGTTTGTAGTCCTGATTTTCGCATAGGAAAAAAAAAATAGAATGGCAAAGAGAATTGGAATTATCTCTGTTTATGAAATATTGGATAAGGTGGGAGCTGAGAGGGAAGGATGATGAGTGAATTTATATTTTAACTTTTCCTTAGCCCTTCATTCTCTGAGTATCTTCTGTGATAGCTATTTATATCTTGAATGGGGTTGTGAGAATAAAGGAAGGACTTCTTCTTTGAGGAGCCAGGGGATGGGCAGTGTTGCAGAAAGTGGACAGAAGGCAAAATAGCAGTTTTTCTTCTTAGGTCACTAGCTTGGAGGCCACACAGGCTATTTAAAAGACTGACATCAGCAGCAGAGCTCTTTGGCATCAGGAACTCAAGAAGGTTATCTTTATCTAATTGCTCCCTAAGCATTACCAGAAGCGAGATAGCTTCTCATTACATCCACCGTAGTTCTGTGGTTCAACACCCCAGCTAAGACCTTTATTTGTCATTGTATTATTGTTTCCTCCGATCTGTCTTTAACATCCATCCACTTCTGACCTGTTCTTTCTCTCACTTTGCTTTTTACAGATGCAGAAGATTTGGGCTAGGAGGCATTTCTGCAACCAATATGTATTTCAGAATATATTAGATGGGTGTGGGTCACCATAGAATTATGGTCTTACATTATTTTAGTTTTTTTCTCCAGAATTCCTGTGAGATTTGATACTTACCTGAAGGTTTCTGTTCTTTACACACATATTTTGTGTTATCTATTAATCAGATTGTTCATTATACAAGTAGAAAATATGACCATTTCCTGTCTATTACAAAAACTCAAGTACCTCCAAAGAGTTCGGGTATTTAAAGGGAAACACAAGTACATAAAGGTTTTGGGTTTTTTTTAATGAGAATTTGTGGGGCTTTTTTTAGTCATTAGTGCCTTACTGGCACTGTAGTGTCCATTTTGAATTGTCTTGCATATAGTTTCCCAAAGCAGTAAAAAAAAAAAAAATCTTCATAAATGTCTCTTTATAGGGGTATTTTCATTGTAGAAACTACTGCAGTTTACAAAAACTTGGATGTATAAATGAACTCAGGTGAATAGGTAGTCTTGCTGACCCTTAGAAAGTTTGGGTAAATTTAAACAATTTTAAACAATTTAAACAATTTTAAGTAACAACTGGTTATAGTGAATTTCTATCATATTTACTTTTGGCAGTCACAAGGCCTATATGAATGATAACTGTCTGCTGAAGCTGCTGGTTTTTTATCTATTTTCATTCCATCTTATTTCTTCCCTTAAATATGATTTGCCTTTTTAATTCTTCTCACTTTTCTGTTTTGTCACTGATGACCTCAGTAAGTCTTTGGAAGCACAAACTTATTCCAGCTGCCCTTTAAAGGCATAAAGTTTATTTCTGTCACATAAATAAACAATTATATGGTGGAATTTATCGTTGCAGAAATCCTTAGCTTCCAGACGGTCAGTAGCAGCATTAACAATAAAAATAATAATAGTAATAATAACCATAATGCTGATAAAGAAAATTTTACCAAAAAATTGTAAATCTTATGAAACAAAAGCATTTGGAAGGAATATTAAAACTCATGCCTAAAGGCATAAACAAAGCTCTAACTGATGGGTTGAAGAAATAAACTTTTTCCTCAGGGCAGATTTTATAATTGCTTAGCACATATCTTCTTCCAGCTTTCTTTAAAACACATTATGGCACTGAGAGTCACTGCTAAAAACAGAATAGTAGAGTAGATGGAGGGCTGGAATGTTTTTGCAATGACATTTCTTGTAGCTCACATCACTTTAATGCTGTTTTCATTTAGTTACTCGGTCCCAGAATTTGATAAACAGATTCTAAGATGACTCTTTTCTCACCTATATTTTTTTCCATTTTATATTTGCTGTATAGTTTATGCAAAGTTAACTTCAGCAGACTCTCTGCAGTACTTACAGCCTCAGCTATGTATTTCACCTCGTAGCCTCCTTCACACATTCTGTTCTCAGGCTACTAGAGTTCTGTTTTGTTTTTTCTGTCAGTCTTCTGTCCTTTCTGGCTTGGTTTCTATTTTTCTTGTGGCTTTTCAAGTCTTACTGAAAGCTTTTTTTCTTTCTGAAGAATACTTGGCATACTATTCTGCTTTACTAAGAAAAAAACCCAAACAATATAAATTACTAAAATTGGTAAAGGATCCTGGTTTTCCTTCTAGGATTTGATTTTTTTCAGATTTTTTAGATTTTGTTGGTTTGGTTTTTTTTTTACTGTAACGGACTGTTTTAATCCACACCAAATTGGTAAAAAATTAAATTTTAGCTGATACAGATTAAGTCTATTAACACTGTAGTCACCAGTTAAATTATAAGGAAACAGCTTCTCAAGAGTTCTGTTCTAGGATCCATAGGGTGAAAAAAATAGGGGAGTGCAGCTGAAATAAATTAAATATACTTACAAGCTGAACAGAATGGTCTGGTTCTGGTAAAAGAAAATTCTTTTATTCTTATGAATTTATGTTGTAGTATGTAAAATTGAATTTTCTCTAAAAAATACAGCAGTGGCCAATGCAAATTGACCCATATAAGTAAATTAATTTTTTTTCTTTATGGATATCAATTTTACAGACATTTTTTTCTTCCAGGTGTGAATCAACTATTTACTCTCTGTATCGTAAATTATGCAGTTTAAGTAAGTATGACTTATATAGTACTGATGCAAATAAACTGACAGACTCTAAACCATGTATGAATAATACAAGAGTGATTTGCTGTGCTTCATAATCAGTTACAGCTTTTAGCTTTCACAAGTAAAAACTCATTCCAGCATTTTCATTAAGTTACCATTTCAAGTAAGACTTTCAGCACTCATGTGATGATCCAGTTAGTAAGTGCCAAAAGACGATGCATTGGGATAAACATACTCTTTGTTTCCACTTCTGTTTAATCTGCCAGTGACTCACCATATCAGCCAGATCTCCACAAGCTTCTTAGAGGTTAATATGATGTTCTGAACCAGACATTGTTCTGCAACTGATCTTGAGACAAGGTTTCCTTTAAACATTACACACATGGAGTTTAGTACCAAAGTGCCCTGCCCCCCCATATTTTATTCTGTCTATGATTTGGTGTAATTAAATGTGCACAGAACTGAACAACAGTGGTGATGCTAGCAGTCTTTCTGTCATTCTACACAGTTGAATGGGTGATGTGAATATTAAACCCCCCCCATACATACAAGAACAAAAAGTGTGAAGGAGCCAGCCTGAGGATACCAGTAATAAAGTAGTTGAAAGATAAATTGAGTGAGGATGTGGGACTTGCATTTTGAAAATGAATTCTCTATTCCTGTCTAGCATTCATTGGCATATCCCTTTTATCCAAAGTAACAGGAAATTATGATTAAATCTTAAAGGACTCAGATCAGAGACTCAGGGAAAATAAGCATTTCTCTTGTTCAGAAACTTAATCAGATATTCTTTGCACTTTACTAAAATACGATTGTATGAAAAATTGCTTTTAAGGTGCTGTAGTTTAAAAAAAAAAATCATAGCAGGATTAACAATTTTTGAATCTTTCCCTGATTTTTTTAGTTTCTAATTCACTTGTAGGCAAATCAATGGAATAGAAGGCTGAGATTCACAACATTACTGAAAGGAGAATGGATGTCACAGGACCTCAAGAGTTAGTCATGTAGAGGGGAAGTATCTGAGTTCAGGCTTTCACAAATGCAGGGTACTCAGAGGAAGATGATGTTCTCTTTCTCTTTTTATGACATTATATCAATAATTTAAATGGCCGTAGAATCCTCATCTCTTAATGAATGTCTTAATCATGAAATCAGATATGAGCCTCTCTCACATTTCTGTACTGTGCGTCCTTTCACCTTTATCAAGCTCACTCAGTCCCAGACAAAAACCCCACTGAATATTGCCAGTGTGGAGCTGGGACCCACCGAGCCAGCAGCACTGAGCTTGTGGCCCTGGGAAGCAGCTACAGGGCAAGCTCAGCTCTGCACTGGGCTTGTTCATGGGCCCCCGACTTGGCTCAAGGCAGAAGCAGAACAGGAGACTGTAGATACAACTTGTCTGGTTCCTGTTCTAGATGTAAACCTTTTTTGAAAATGGAACAGGATTGCGCTCAAAATCTGTCCCAAAAATTTTGATTTGTTCTTCTACACTCACAAACTCTTTTATGAGCTAAGACCTTTGAACATTCATATGACAACTTTTTGAAACCTTTCTCCTGTGTAGGCAATAGTGCTTGTCCCAGTCCTCTCATATGCCTTCCATTTAAATTTTTCCACTCATACAGTGACAAAAAGGGGTGTCTTTTTTCTTTCAAATTGTGATTCATCTTGGTCTCATCCCTGTCAACTGTAGGAGTTCCTGCGGAATTCCAGGAGAAAACTCAGGTTTTTGTATTAAAAGCCCCAGAGGCAGAAGGAACTAAACCTTCTCTAAGAATTCTTTTATTCTTCTATTTAATTATATATAACCAAAAATTAATTGTTCCTCAAATTAAATATAATTCTTCTAATGGCTCCTTTTACTGAATATATCAACATTTCTGCTGTAACTCTCCCTTTTAAGTCAATAATCTCAATGCTTGAACAATTTACTATATGTTGCTTTCCTATAGTTCACAGCTAGGGAAATTAATTCTGTTCAGACTCAAAGCAAATGTTTGAGTAAATGAAATTAGTTTACTGATACATGAACAAATCTAGGACAGGATTTAATTACATTTACAGAAATTTAATCTAATGAATCAAGTTGATTTTTTCTGGTATTTAATGGACCTTATCAGGATCAGTAAATTGCCTAAAATACTAAAGCAATTTCTTCTACACTCCTCTTTGAAGGAGCAACCTGTATAACTAATAAATAGCTACATACAGTTTGCACAATAATATGAAGCAAATCTTTATTCTTTTTTTCCCCCCCTTCTCCTGTGTTCTAGATTATAATCAAGACTGTCTTCCGTGTAACAACATTAATGTGTTTGCAGAAAATAGCTGCATAATGGCCACATTAAGGGTAGATTAGCCACATTGACTTTCTAATTTGGTGTTCTGTCTTCAACAGTGGTCAGTACTGAGTGTAGCAAAAGATTTACTAATACAGGATAAGCACATGATAACTTCTTAAGAGAATATTTCTTTAAAACTATTTGCCTTACTCTCTTAAACCACAAGGAATTATTTCCAGTCTATCTAGAAAGTATAACTGTGCTTAACTTTACCACACAAACACGTTTACCTCTTCTCCCACAGTGACATTGTAGTTTTACTAATATCTCATAGTGATAAATGCATTATTGCAAAATTTTAGCAAGAAATCAGATTCTTTCTGGAGCTACACAAATATGGAAGGCTTCTTTTGTTCTTGTGCAACTGTCCAAATATGTAGCCAAATTTGTATTGCCTGCAGCATTCATTAATAATAAACCATGGCTATCCTATGCTCTTTTACTGGTCCCATGTCAATGTCCCTTTTTTTGAGGCCTTTTGATGTTTCTAGTTATTTTTCTTCTGCCTTAGATGCGTGACTCTTTGCATTAGTTTCTCAGACTATAGTCTTTCAACTATACGGTTTTGACTCAAGCAACTTTATGAACTCCAATATTAAGTAGTTTGTATTATTAAAAATTCTTTATCTCTGCTCTGATTTTGTGACCTCATTTAAATAGGAAAAAAGCCTCAGTCCTGTATAAGTCCTCTTTAGACTTTTCCAAATTTACATATAACATTTTCATAATAAACTTTCATTATGATAAATGAAAACTCAAGATTCGCTTTTTGGAATACCTATAACAATTAGAAGCAGAAATGTTATATTTTGAGAATTTAGAAATTTATTTTGGTTTTTAAAGTTTTTTAAAATGCAAATGCAGTACAAAAATATTTTTAATAGAGAGGTTTTGGATTTTTTTTCAGTCAGGTTTTAAACAATAGCCTAGAAGGCAATAATGTCTAGAAGGAATTCCTTCAATTGAGATATGTTACAAGACTTTCATTTTTATAATTAATTTCAAAATCACACATTGCTAAAGCAAACAAGCATATCTAGACTTGAATCTTATTTACACATCATTAATGGAAAAATTACCAAGGCTGTATAAAACTTCAATTCTTCATTTTGAGGGGAAAGGTGAACGTTATACCCAGCAATCTAGCTTTCACTCAAATGCACATTGCTTATGTTGTCACATGAATAACATAATCACTTTATCAAATTTGATCTTGTTAGCATTCTATTGTATTTTAGAAGTAAAATAAATTCTAACGCTATTTCTGTTTCCTAGATTATTTCATCTAGCAAAAAAGGATTGATTGTAAGAAGATATTATTCCCAATGTAGTGAACTAGTGCAAACCATTTATGACCTAATAATTGCTTAGAAGTTTTTCCATTTTGTAGCTTTTTTCTCCTGGATTCTCATCTGGATTAGGTGCCATTTGTTCTCTGTAAGGCAACTTAAACCCGGAGTTCTGACTCAGCTGAACAGTATGTGAATGTGAGTTTAGTTGATGTAGCTCAAATTTATGCACAGAGAGTTCCTAGAATTAACAACAGCAAATCAAGTTGTTGCTTACCTGAGAAATATTTTTGCAACCACTTCTACAGCTCTGTAGAGCTATTCTAAAGTTAGTCTGTTTTCTTCTTTCTTTTGGATTATTTGAAGGTACTTTTGCATTCTCAGAGAAGCTTTGTTCTGAAAATAGTTATTAAAAAAGCAAGAAGTGGATATTTTGAAAGATTTTTGGCATAATCAAACAGGAAACTGAGAGAGAAAATGGATAAAATAATCTGAAAGTGTCCTGGGTAAATAAAAGGGAAAAAAGAAAAACAAATTGTAGGATATTTAGTATACTTGCACACATACAAATATCCATACAATTATCTAGGTATATAAACAGTCACACATAGAGAAATATAATCACACAGGCAGAAATACATACAGATGTTTCCAGAGAATGACAGAAAATCATGCAGCTTGATGGCCTCTCCAGCTTTACCACTTTCAGATTCTTTATCAGTTCCTCAATTGCAATGTTACTATCTTTTGGCTTATACCACATAGGCATAACAGGATTCTTAGTGCCTTAAAAAAAGATTCCATCCAGAATTATATTTTATTTTCATTGTCAAAATTAGTGGATATGATGTTTTATAGAGCTTTACTTTCAGTGCTGTTTCCTGAGGAAGAAGCTTCTTGGTTCAAAAACATAATTGGTTTTACTTATAAGTAAATTCACTGAGATGATCACTACAATAGTAACACTTTCTTTAGTGGTTGTTTTAGAGTACAAAAATCAAAGAATATTGGCACAAGACCAAGCCAAGTCCCTGAAGGTCTGAGTATCTGCAAAAGTCTACAAGAAAAGAAATGGAAGGTCTATATAACAAACACCCTATTATGAGTTATGTACATTTTGATATCTGCCTGGATAATAATTATCATGCTCCACCAAATCCAAAGCAGTTGTGTAGAATATATTGAAAGCATGTGTTAATTGATTAAAAACAGCCTTAATTAGAAATATTTATCAATTGTGGCTATATGTGCACTTCTACACTGCTAACCACACTAAGTATGGATTAACACCAATTCCAAACCCATGTGATATGTTTATCCATGAAGCAGAACTAAATATGAAAAACTGTGCTGATGAAATGCTGGGAGACACAAAGGCTTGTAGAGAAGAGACAGGCCTTGCCAAGGAGTCCACACTGGCCTGGGTAAGAAGCTTGGAGGAAAGAGCAGCTGGAGCTGCCCTCTGCCAAACCAGCATGATCCATCCTACCACAGAGCACATGTGGAGGAGGTAGACCACTCACCAAGTGAAAAAGCCGTAGAAAAACATCTTCCATGTGGGCACAGAGAAAGGCAAGTGGGCAAACAGAGTCTTTTCTTTAGAAAATAGAGAGAGAAAAGTAATTTTTAGTCTTTACAGAAAGATCAGTAGAAACTTAAAACTAGCTTCAGCCTAATTGCTGCACAGACAAATTCTTCAAGACATATTAATTTACAAGAATTAAAATAATGACCAGGATCTCTGCCCTTTTACCTGCTAAGTTCAGGGACTCATCCTGAATTCTTTTGTATCAAAGTGTTCAAAAAACTGTATGACAGAGCAAGTAACTTTAGTGAAATTACTGTTCATTAATCCCTTTTGACATTAGAAAATAAAGCACTTTAGAGAACTGATACTGAAATTAAAGTTAATTGAAACTAGAAGACACACCTCCTTGAAAAAAATTTTATCTCTTATGTCAGCAGACAACCCTTATTCTAGTTATCAGATTCTTTAGCTCTCTTTTTCTCTATGTAAATATAAAAAGCAGTAAATATAAAACAAGGAGTTGTTAAACATTTTCTTTATGCGACCATAGCAACCTTCAATGATAGCAGCATATTTCCCTGGAAAATAGAATTGAAGTGATCATGTTACTGATTATAAATAGCAGTCATTCAATTAAATAGTCTTATTCAAGTCAAAGAGATTACTTTTGTAAGAACCTAATTCTGGTAAATATAAATTTTATGTTTTATATGCTTTACACCAGAAACACCATCTTAAATTCAGACCCTCTTAAAACAAAACAAGACTTTGTGGTCATGAAATGATAAAAAAAGCAGCATGAAAGGTAATGAAAATTACAAAGAGCTAATGCATTGAATCCTGACCATTTCATACCAATTGCCTGGAACAACTTCAGGGGAAAACTAGTTCCCTCTTTCTGAAATGTGACAAATTCATTAATTTACTCCTTAGTTTACAGGAAAAGCAGTAAGATCAGTGTGGTCGTACATCATTTAATTAAATTAATTAATAGGCAATTCTAATAAATACATAGAAATGTAACTGAAATACAGAACTAAGATTGGAAAGCCATTTTTCAAAATCCTAAACTGTGCTATTAAGTAACAAATCTATTCATAGCTAAGGAGTGTAGACTTCAAGCCAATATATCTAACTCCTGAGGATTATTTATGTCTGACATCAGTGTGATTTAGACACCCAAATCCTACCACCATTCTGAACATACCAGCCTGAATTACAAGCTTTTGGAGTAAGATAAGCCCTGAAGCAATATAATGCAACCACATTAACAACATCTAGAATTTTTCTGTATATAAGACATGCTATATATTTGAGCTGAAAGAGAATCAGAACAACCACATATAATTATGTAAATCATAATATTATTTACTTATTTTTGTGTAAATAATACCCAGGCATGGTACAAGGTGATTAATATACTATTTTACAAATAAACCAATGAAAAATCTTTCATTGTCATCATGTTTAACTCCTTGTTTTCTGAGGCAATGTGTATCTTACAGCCCAATCCCTTTCAGAAGTGCTCTCTTATCAAATTGGTTAGAGGACATAGCCAAAACAGACTTAAAAGAAAGCCTGTTTCAAAATCTAATTCTTCTCATGGCTACCAGATCCCTACTCTTCTAACATTTGCTGTATTTGTTTCCATTGTCCTTGGTCTTTTGATTCATGTGCATTTGCTCTTTGACTGAGAAAATTTCTCTGTGGCATTTGACCAGCACTGTTTTTTCTTTTGATAAATTTCTAGCAAGCAATTATATGATCTATGAGCTAGATGGGAAAAGACAGAGTTTTTCAGCACTCTGGTAAAATGAACTCCCTACTTTTCTGATTACTCCAGCAGTTGCTGTCTAGACTTCATCTAGATGACTAGAATTGAACAAAGAATTCAGGTCAAGGGTATAACAGTGACTTTTATTTTTATTTCAGTACTTGAGTGGAGCACTTTCTTCTACCACAGATTCTTTAAATTTATGGATTAAAAAAGGCAAAGCAAAGTGTGGAAGCAGCATTTGTGATGGAAACATGGTCACAAAGCACGAAAGATTTAAGATATGAGATTGGTAGTACACCTTTGTCAAGAAGATTTTCATTTCTATTGGAGTCTCACAGATGGAAGGACAGTAACTCACATGTCACTGTGGCCTGGCAGCCTGTCCCAAAGAGTTCCTGGTTCCCCACCACCTTGTCTGTCGAGTTCTGCTGCTTGTGTAAATGTTCAACAGTAACAGCCACAGACCTGTTTTGGTGTCTCAAGTTTTCACTAAAACAAAAAAACAAACAAGCTTTGAATCTCACCAGTTCAAATGACTGACATTCCAAACTGGATCTAAGTCTGGATCTAAGAATACGTTATGTTCAGACACTGAAGCACTTGGATGATGTCCAAAATAACACATTCAACGTCTGTCCCATATAGAAAGAAAACACCAGAATCTTTGCACACAATAGAGCCACAGATCTTAAACCACCTGCTGAAACAAAGTAAATTACCATAGTGTCTGACATTATAAATTCGGGTCAGAAAATAATTGTGCCATAATTTTTGCCAAAGTTCATGGCTCACAGGGTCAGGTGAAGTCTTACTGGTTTTGGAGTAGACCCCTGATGCCATGGAAAAAGAAAAAATCCTGAGATACCAAATCTTTTTTTTCCCGCATCTACTGTATCCTTCATGAGTGCATTAATTAGCTCCCAATACTAAATTGGACAATTTTCTACCTATACAAATAATCAAATCAAGACTGACTCTTTGGACCTGATAATTCCATGTAGTTAAAAGTGACTTAGTGCAACTGATCATCCCAAGTAGCTAAGAAGAAAACTTTTCATTCCCACTTAATTATGGTGCATGATGCATCAAAATTACAAGAATAACTGATGTCTTACTGAAAGACTTTCTCTCA